>JAPFBE010000967.1:0-18202 GCA_034336665.1 Luscinia megarhynchos | reverse complement strand
GCAGGACACCGACGCTACAGATCATCCTCGGTGCGACTGACGACGACCCTGACAGATCATCTTCCCTTGGGGTCGAGGACGGGGGACCCCGACAGAGCATTGCCCCGGGGTTGCGGACGACGGACACTGACAGATGATGCTCCCGGGTACGATGACAACGGACCTCGTCAAGGCATCCCCCCGGTACATGGACGTCAGACCCCGACAGATCATCCCCTCCGGGTGAGGATGTCGGGCCGTGACAGGGCATCCTCGTGGGGCAAATACGACAGACCCCTAAAGAGCATCGCCCTGGGGACGAGAACAACGGACCCCGAAAGTGTATCGCCCCTGGGACGAGGACGAAGGACCCCGACAGAGCATTGCCCCGGGATGAGGGTGACGAACCCTGACAGAGGATCGCCCTGGGACGAGGACGAAGGACCCCGACAGAGCATTGCCCTGGGACGAGGGCGATGGACCCTGACAGAGCATCCCCAGGAGACGAGGGAGACGGACCCTGAGAGAGCATCACCCCGAGGGCGAGGATGAGGGACCCCGACAGAGCATTGAGCCAGGGTTGAGGAGGACGGACACCGAAAATTATCCTCCTGGGTGCGATGACGACTGTCCCCGAAAAGGCATCCCCCCGGTGTGAGGATGAGAGACTCCGATAGATCTTCCACCCGGGGGCGATGACGACGGACCCCGACAGAGCATCGCCCTGGGACGAGGGCGATGGACCCTGACAGAGCATCCCCAGGAGACGAGGGAGACGGACCCTGACATAGCATCGCCCAGAGGGCGAGGACAAGGGACCTTGACACAGCATTGCCCTGGGGTTGAGGACGAAGTACACCGACAAATGATCCTCCCGGGTGCGATGACGATGGACCCCGACAAGCCATCCCTACGGTGCGAGGACAACAGACCTCGACAGATCATCCCTCCGGGGCGAGGACTAAGGTCCCTGATAGAGCATCGCCCCGGGATGAGAGCGATGGATGCCGTAAGATCATCCTCCTGGGACGAGGGCGTCGGATGCCGAAAGATCATCCTCCAGGAGGCGACGACAATGAATCCCGATAAGACATCGACCCGGGGGTGATGACTACGGACACCCACAGATGATCCTTTCAGGTGCGATGACGAAAGACCCTGACAGAGCATCCCACTAGGGTGAGGACGACGGAGCCTGACAGGTCATCCCCCCGGGACGAGGGCGACGGATGCCGAAATATCATCCTCCCGGGGGCGAGGACGACGGACCCCGACAGAGCATCGCCTTGGGGACGAGGACGAGAGACCCCGACAGGGCATTGCCCCGAGATTCAGGACGCCGAACACCGACAAATGATCCTCCTGGGTGCGATGACGAGGGTCCCCGACATGGAATCCCTCTGTGGCGTTGACGACGGACCCTGACAGAGCATTGCCCCGAGGGCGAAAACGACCTACCCTGACAAGGCATCCCCCCGGGGCGAGGACGAGGGTCCCCGACAGAGCATCACCTGGGGACGAGGGTGACAGATGCCACAAGATCATCCTCGCGGAGGCGAGGACGGCATACCCAACAGCGCATCGCCCCGGGAGCGAGAACGACGGACCTCGAAAGTGTATTGCCCCGGGGGCAAGGACGACGGACCACAACAGATCATGCCCCCAGGGGCGAGGATGACGGACCCCGACAGAGCATCGCCCTGGGAGCGAGGACGAGGTATCGTTACTGACCATACCTCCGGGGCCGAGGACAAAGGACTCCGAAATTGTATTGCCTTGGGGACGAGGACGTGGGACCCCGACATATCATGCCCCCAGGGGCGAGGACGACGGACCGTGACAGAGCATTTCCCCGTGGTCGAGGACGTCGGTCCCAGACAGAGCATCGCCGCGGGGCCGAAAATGATGGACCCCGACAGAACATTGCCCCGTGGGCGAGAAGGGTGGACAACGGCAGAGCATCGCCTCGGACAACCGCGACACGGACAGAGCATCCCCCGGGTGAGGGCAGATACGGGCGTGTCCTGGTTTTGGGCAAATTAGGGAAGAATCTCCAAAAGGAACCCCTTAAGCAACAAACTCTCCAAACTCTTGCCTCTCCCACCACCGGCTTCGGGAAGATTTTCCTCAGAGAAAAAGGCGAAAACACTTGTTTATTTAGCAAACACACAGAAAAATCTCTCCAACGCAAGAAAAAAGAGCCAAGGTTGACGCAGCAAACTTCACCCCGTCCGAGTGGATGTACAGCCTCAGGACGCCTCCCCGTGCCGGGAGGGCAGAAACGCTGTATTTCTTTTCATGAGCAGGCGCTCGGCGATCTTGATGTTCCAGGTCGTCCAGGATCAGGTTCACGTGGTATTTCTAGCTAATAAGGAAAGGAAAAATAAAGCCAAGCAGCCTAAGCAAAGTGGGGGCAGAAGCAGCAGCTAAGCAAGCAGAAGTAGCTAAAGCGGCCGAGCCGCTGCATGGGGGGGGAGAGGGGCAGCAGCTTGCAAGCAGCACAGCGCAGCAGCTCACCGATGGGGAGGGGCGCTGTCTAGCTAGACAAAACAAACCCTCCAGGCATGAGCAGCACACGATTGTGGATATAAAGCACTGCAACGTCACCCCAGGACAGGGGTGAGCCTTCCCGGGGCAAGGATGACGGACACCGACAGCTTTTCCCTCCCCGCCAAAAGGTGACAAAGACAGCACAGCCTGCCAAAGGTAAGGTGGATGGAGAGCACAGCGGCCTCCCAAAATCGGAGGGGTCGGACACCACCCCGGCTCAACAAAGCTAAGGACAGACAAGCACCGGGCAGCGAGGGACCGCTACCGCCCCCCAAATTGGAGGGGTCTGGCCATCGTCCCGGTTCAAAAAATCTAAGGCCAAAATAAAATTGGCAAAAATCACATCAAGTGCTGTGCCTGGTCTTTACTCTCGCGAACGCAGTCCCTCGCCAACCAAAACCAAGCTCAAAGCCCCCCGGCCCCCATGAAGAGGAAGACAGAGACCCTCAGCCGGGCAGGGAGCGCGGTGGGCCGAGGGATGTCTTTGTTCCCTCCTCCCTGGGCGGTCTGGGGGTTTCGGGCCTCACCTGAGGGGAATGGCAGGGTTGGAGGTCTCTGGCCGTGTCACACCGGGGGATGCTCAGGGCTGGGGATTCTGGCCGTGTCACACCGGGGGATGCTCGGGCGCCATCCTCGGGTGAGAGGGACAGAGACCCTGCGGTGTCTCCAGAGGGATGAAGACCCCACCCCCAAGGGAGAGGGACAGAAACCCCCGGCCACCTCGAGCATTTCCCAGGCCCAGAGGGATGGAGACCCTCGAGCATCCCTGGGTGTTGGCCCAAATCAAACTTTTATCAGCCAGAAATGCTTTGGCAGTGAGATTTCTTTCCCAGGCCCCCGCTGTGTCACGATGGACGCCAGTTCCGCGGCGGTTCTGGGGTGTCACAACGCTGCCCTTGGTTCCACCAGGCCCTACTGTGTCACAAGAGAGCCTCGGGTCTGTGAGATTCTGTTGGAATTCAAAATGCAAGGAATTCTCTCGACATTGGGCCTGTCAATCAAAAGTCTAGAAAAGAACACAGGATTTGACCGAGGCCTCAGGAAATGCTTCCAACTTAGGTGCTAGAAGCAAAATGTAGATTAAAGCAGAGATGTATTTAGGTGAGAAAAGTTTAGCTGTAGATTTTATGATAAAAGAAGAATAAAATTAGTCGCAGATGTGACAAAAGTCTTAGACTAGGTCTGTGTGCCAGAACAGGATTGGCTAAGAAAGTTCACACTGCAATTAGACAAACCTTAGTATTGCATTAAAAACATAAATTCTTTGTTGGCAGTGTGTTATTGGTGAATAAATCCTGAAAAGTCCTTGTAGCCATAAGTGTTGCAACTTCGTCACGCTGTCGACACTTGTCGACTTCTGAATGGGGTTGACGCCCAGAGACCCCTTCCTCTGCTTCTTGCAGTGCCGGAAGGGCCCCAGGAGAGCTGTGGAGGGACTGAGTGCCCGGAGCTGCTCCCAAAATCCTGGTGTGACCCCTGGCCCCGCCCCCACCCCGCCCTCACACCTGCCCCTCCCACCCCAGGCCCGAGCCACGCCCCTTTCTGCTCTTTCTCCTTCCCGACCAATCAGAACGCCGGTCACGCTGTGGCCACGCCCCTCTTTGTGACATCACAATGAGCAACGCTGGGTGCTCCGCCCCCACGCTTGTTCCTGGGCTCCTATTGGCTGTGCCTGAAAGGGGCGGGCTTGGTCTGGTATATAAAGAGCCCCGCTGGCTCGGGCCTCAGCAGAGACGGGCGCGAAAGAGGAGGAGGTCCCTGGGAGACGAGCCCCAGCAGCGCACCGGGAGGAGACCCACGGAGCGGGCGGAGATCCGCTCTGCACCGTCTGCCCAGCAACAAAGGGTGCGGAGACCCCACCCATGACTCTGCTCCACAGAGACCCCCGGAGCCTACACCGCGATGAGCACAGATCACCCGGCCCCCCTCCATGGTGGAGGAAGACCGCAATGACCTGACAAGCCCCGCCAGATATTTCCACGCAGGATAACGGTGGCGGCACCCCGCTCCCTGGTCCTCTCTTTGGGGAGAGGAGGGTGGATACTAAGAGTGCATCCCCCCCTCGGCCAGGACGATGGACACGGGGTGAAGACGACAGACCCTGACAGAGCATCGCCCCGGGGCGAGGACGACGGACCCTGACAGATGATCCACCAGGACGACTGCGACGCACCCCGACAGAGTATCCCCCCAAGGAGAGGAGGAGGGATCCCGACAAAGCATCGCCCCAGGATGAGGGTGACGACGCCGAAAGAACATCGCCGAGGTGGCGAGATGACGGACCCCACAGATGATCCCCTTTGGGGCGAGGACGACGGACCCTGACAGAGTATCTACCCGGGGTCGAGACAATGTATCCCTACTGACCATCGCAGGGCCGCGAGGAAGGATTCCAAAGTGTATTGCCCCGGGGAGAGGACGAGGGACCCTGACAGATCATGTCCCCGGGGCGAGACGACAGACACCGACAGATGATCCTCCCGGGTGGGAAGACGAAAGACCAACACAGGCCATCCCCCCGGGCGATGACGACTGGCCCCGACAGATCATTCCTCCGGGGAGGGACGACGGACCCTGACAGATGATTCCCCCGGGACGAGGGCGACGAACCCCGACAAATTATCCCCTCAAGGAGAGGAGGAGGGACCCCGACAGAGCATTGCTCCGGGGTGAGGACGACGGACCATGACAGAGCATCCCCCGGGGCGAGACGTGGAGCCCAACACAGCATCCTTTGGGGTGAGACGACGGACCCCGACAGAGCATAACCTCGGGGACAGGACGACGGACTCAACAGATCATCCCCACTGAGGCCAGGACAGTGGACCCCGACAGAGTATCCTCTAGGGTAGAGGAGGAGGGATCCCGACAGAGCATTGCCCCTGGGGGCGAGGGACGACGACCCTGACAGAGCATCCTTCCTGGGGCGAGGGACGAAGGACCACGACAGAGCATCCCCCTCAGGCAAGGACGATGGACCCTGACAGAACATCGCCCCGGGGGCGAGGACGACGGACCCCGACTGCGCATCCCCGTGGGGCGTGGTCGAGAAACCCCAAGAGATCATGCCTTCGGGGCCAGGACGAGGGTCACCGACAGAGCATCGCCCCGGGACGAGGGCGACGGATGCCGCAATATCATCCTCTCGGGGGCGCATATGACGTATCCCTACTGACCATAGTCCCAGGAGCGAGGACGACAAACCTTGAAAGTGTATTGCCCCGGGGGCGAGGATGAGGGACGCCGACAGATCAGCCCCCTGAGGGCGAGGACGATGGACCCTGACAGAGCATCCCCGGGCAACGAGGACAACGGACTCCCGACAGAGCATCGCCCTGGGGTGAGGGACGACACACCCCGACAGAGCATCACCCCGGGGCCGACGATGTTGGACCCCGACAGGGCATCCCCATGGGGCGAGGGACGACAGACCCTTACAGAGCATCGCCCCGGGGACGAGGACAACGGACCCTCGAAAGTGTATTGCCCCCGGGGTGAGGGACGACGGACACGACAGAGCACGCCCCTGGGACGAAGCATAGACCCTGACAGAGCATCCTCGGGAGAGGGCGACGGACCCTGACAGAGGATGGCCCTGGGACCAGGGCGACAGACCCTGACAGAGCATCTCCCAGGAACAAGGGCGATAGACCCTGACAGAGCATCCCCAGGAGACGAGGGAGACGGACCCTGAGAGAGCATCACCCCGAGGGGCGAGATGAGGGACCCCGACAGAGCATTGAGCCAGGGTTGAGGAGACGGACACCAAAATTATCCTCCTGGGTGCGATGACGACTGTCCCCGAAAGGCATCCCCCGGGTGCGAGGGACGAGGCCCCGATAGATCATCCACCCCGGGGCGATGACGACGGACCCCGACAGAGCATCGCCCCTGGGACGAGGGGCGATGGACCCTGACAGAGCATCCCCAGGAGACGAGGGAGACGGACCCTGACGTAGCATCGCCCAGAGGGCGAGGACAAGGGACCTCGACACAGCATTGCCCTGGGGTTGAGGACGAAGTACACCGACAAATGATCCTCCCGGGTGCGATGACGATGGACCCCGACAAGCCATCCCTACGGTGCGAGGACGACAGACCCCGACAGTGCATCCCTGTGGGGCGAGAACGAGAGACCGCGACAGATCATCCCTCCGGGGCGAGGACTAAGGTCCCCGATAGAGCATCGCCCCGGGATGAGAGCGATGGATGCCGTAAGATCATCCTCCCGGGACGAGGGCGTCGGATGCCGAAAGATCATCCTCCCGGAGGCGACGACAATGAACCCCGACAGGGCATCGACCCGGGGGTGATGACTACGGACACCCACAGATGATCCTTTCAGGTGCGATGACGAAAGACCCTGACAGGGCATCCCACTGGGGTGAGGACGACGGACCCTGACAGGTCATCCCCCCGGGACGAGGGCGTCGGATGCCGAAATATCATCCTCCCGGGGGCGAGGACGACGGACCCCGACAGAGCATCGCCTTGAGGACGAGGACGAGAGACCCCGACAGGGCATTGCCCCGGGATTCAGGACGCCGAACACCGACAAATGATCCTCCCGGGTGCGATGACGACGGACCTTGACATGGAATCCCTCTGTGGCGTCGACGACGGACCCTGACAGAGCATTGCCCCGGGGGCGAGGACGACCGACCCTGACAAGGCATCCCCCCGGGGCGAGGACGAGGGTCCCCGACAGAGCATCACCCGGGGACGAGGGTGACGGATGCCGCAAGATCATCCTTGCGGGGGCGAGGACGACATACCCCAACAGAGCATCGCCCCGGGGTTGAGGACGACGGACACCGACAAATGATCCTCCCGGGTGCGATGTCGACGGACCTGGACAGGGCATCTCTGTGGGGCGAGGACCATGGAACCCGAAAGAGCATCGCACCGGGGGCGAGGACAACGGACCCTGACAGGGCATCCCCGTGGGGCGAGGACGAGGATCCCCGAGAGAGCATTGCCCCGGGACGAGACGACGGACGCCGCAAGATCATACTCTTGGGGGCGAGTATGACGTATCCTTACTGACCATCGCTTCGGGAGAGAGGACGACGGACCCCTAAATTGTATTGCCCTGAGGCTGAGGATGTCAGACACTGACAGAGCATCCCTCCGTGCGACAATGATGGATCCCGACAGAGCATCCCCCCGGGGGCGAGGACAACGGACCCCGACAGATCATTGCCTCGGGGGCGAGGACGAGGGACCCTGACAGAGCACCCCTCCGGGGGGGTGGACGATGTACCCCAAAAGAACATCCCCCCGGGATGAGGGCGATGGATGTCGAAAGATCATCGCCCCGGGGGCGAGGATGACCGACCCCGACAGGGCATCCTTCCGGGGCGATGACGAGGGTCCCCGACAGAGCATCACCTTGGGAGGAGGGCGAGGGGCGCCGCAAGATCATCCTCGCGGGGGCGAGGACGACATACCCCAACAGAGCATCGCCCCGGGAGCGAGAACGACGGACCTCGAAAGTGTATTGCCCCGGGGGCAAGGACGACGGACCACGACAGAGCATCTCCCAAGGACAAGCGCAACGGACCCTGACAGATCATCGCCCCGGGGGCGAGGACGAGGGACCCTGACAGAGCATTGCCCTGGGGGTGAGTACAACGGACACCGACAGATGATCCTCCCGAGTGCAATGACGACGGACCTCGATAGGGCATCCCCCGGGACGAGGACGATGGACCTCGACAGATGATCCTCCCTGAGGGCGAGGACGACATATCCCTACTGACCATCGCCCAGGGGTCGAGGAAGACGGATTCCGAAAGTGTATTGCCCCGGGGGCGATGACGAGAGACCCCAACAGATCATGCCCCCAGGGGCGAGGACGACGGACCCCGACAGAGCATCGCCCTGGGGGCGAGGACGAGGTATCGTTACTGACCATAGCTCCGGGGCCGAGGACAAAGGACTCCGAAATTGTATTGCCTTGGGGACGAGGACGTGGGACCCCGACATATCATGCCCCCAGGGGCGAGGACGACGGACCCTGACAGAGCATCCCCCGTGAGCGAGGAAGACGGAACCCGACAGATCATCGCCCCTAGGGGCGAGGACGACGGACCCTGACAGAGCATTTCCGTGGTCGAGGACGCCGGTCCCAGACAGAGCATCGCCAAGGGCCGAAATGACGGACCCCGACAGAACATTGCCCCGTGGGCGAGAAGGGTGGACAACGGCAGAGCATCGCCTCGGGACAACCGCGACACGGACAGAGCATCCCCCGGGTGAGGGCAGATACGGGCGTGTCCTGGTTTTGGGCAAATTAGGGAAGAATCTCCAAAAGGAACCCCTTAAGCAACAAACTCTCCAAACTCTTGCCTCTCCCACCACCGGCTTCGGAAGATTTTCCTCAGAGAAAAAGGCTAAAACACTTGTTTATTTAGCAAACACACAGAAAAATCTCTCCAACGCAAGAAAAAGAGCCAAGGTTGACGCAGCAAACTTCACCCCGTCCGAGTGGATGTACAGCCTCAGGACATCTCCCGTGCCGGGAGGGCAGAAACGCTGTATTTCTTTCATGAGCAGGCGCCCCGGCGATCTTGATGTTCCAGGTCGTCCAGGATCAGGTTCACGTGGTATTTCTAGCTAATAAGGAAAGGAAAAATAAAGCCAAGCAGCCTAAGCAAAGTGGGGGCAGAAGCAGCAGCTAAGCAAGCAGAAGCAGCTAAAGCGGCCGAGCCGCTGCAGTGGGGGAGAGGGGCAGCAGCTTGCAAGCAGCACAGCGGCAGCAGCTCACCGATGGGGAGGGGCGCTGTCTAGCTAGACAAAACAAACCCTCCAGGCATGAGCAGCACACGATTGTGGATATAAAGCACTGCAACGTCACCCCAGGACAGGGTGAGCCTCCCCGGGGCAAGGATGACGGACACCGACAGCGCTTTCCCTCCCCCGCCAAAAGGTGACAAAGACAGCACAGCCTGCCAAAGGTAAGGTGGATGGAGAGCACAGCGGCCTCCCAAAATCGGAGGGGTCGGACACCACCCCGGCTCAACAAAGCTAAGGACAGACAAGCACCGGGCAGCGAGGGACCGCTGCCGCCCCCCAAATTGGAGGGGTCTGGCCATCGTCCCGTCTTCAAAAAATCTAAGGCCAAAATAAAATTGGCAAAAATCACATCAAGTGCTGTGCCTGGTCTTTACTCGCGAACGCAGTCCCTCGCCAACCAAAACCAAGCTCAAAGCCCCCCCGCCCCCATGAAGAGGAAGACAGAGACCCTCAGCCGGCAGGGAGCGGTGGGCCGAGGGATGTCTTTGTTCCCTCCTCCCTGGGCGGTCTGGGGGTTTCGGGCCTCACCTGAGGGGAATGGCAGGGCTGGAGGTCTCTGGCCGTGTCACACCGGGGGATGCTCAGGGCTGGGGATTCTGGCCGTGTCACACCGGGGATGCTCGGGCCATCCTCGGGTGAGAGGGACAGAGACCCTGCGGTGTCTCCAGAGGGATGAAGACCCCACCCCCAAGGGAGAGGGACAGAAACCCCCCGGCCACCTCGAGCATTTCCCAGGCCCAGAGGGATGGAGACCCTCGAGCATCCCTGGGTGTTGGCCCAAATCAAACTTTTATCAGCCAGAAATGCTTTGGCAGTGAGATTTCTTTTCCCCAGGCCCCGCTGTGTCACGATGGACGCTCAGTTCCGTGCGGTTCTGGGGTGTCACAACGCTGCCCTTGGTTCCACCAGGCCCTACTGTGTCACAAGAGAGCCTCGGGTCTGTGAGATTCTGTTGGAATTCAAAATGCAAGGAATTCTCTCGACATTGGGCCTGTCAATCAAAGTCTAGAAAAGAACACAGGATTTGACCGGAGGCCTCAGGAAATGCTTCCAACTTAGGTGCTAGAAGCAAAAATGTAGATTAAAGCAGAGATGTATTTAGGTGAGAAAAGTTTAGCTGTAGATTTTATGATAAAAAGAAGAATAAAATTAGTCGCAGATGTGACAAAAAGTCTTAGACTAGGTCTGTGTGCCAGAACAGGATTGGCTAAGAAAGTTCACACTGCAATTAGACAAAATTTTAGTATTGCATTAAAAACATAAATCTCTTTGTTGGCAGTGTGTTATTGGTGAATAAATCCTGAAAAGTCCTTGTAGCCATAAGTGTTGCAACTTCTCGCCACGCTGTCGACACTTGTCGACTCCTGGAATGGGGCTGGGACGCCCAGAGACCCCTTCCTCTGTTTCTTGCAGTGCCGAAAGGGGCCCAGGAGAGCTGTGGAGGAACGAGGGCCCGGAGCTGCTCCCAAAATCCTGGTGTGACTCCTGGCCCCGCCCCACCCCGCCCTCACACCTGCCCCTCCCACCCCGGGCCTGAGCCACGCCCCTTTTCTGCTCTTTCTCCTTCCGACCAATCAGAACGCCGGTCACGCTGTGGCCACGCCTCCTCTTTGTGACATCACAATGAGCAACGCTGGGTGCTCCGCCCCCACGCTTGTTCCTGGGCTCCTATTGGCTGTGCCTGAAAGGGGCGGGGCTTGGTCTGGGTATATAAAGAGCCCCGCTGGCTCGGGCCCTCAGCAGAGACGGCGCGGAAAGAGGAGGAGGGTCCCTGGGAGACGAGCCCCGAGCAGCGCACCGGGAGGAGACCCACGGAGCGGGCGGAGATCCGCTCTGTGCCGCCTGCCCCAGCAACGGCGGGCTGGAGACCCCACTCGTGACTCTGCACCACGGAGACCCCCGGAGCCTACACCGCGATGAGCACAGATCACCCGGCCCCCCATCCATGGTGGAGGAATGATACCGAAATAATGAGAAAAAGGACTAATGTAGATATAGTAGTAGTCATGCTAAGGCTTAGAAAACTGCAGTTTTCGGACAGGCCCTGAGAACCTACCTTGTGAAACAATAGTGAAAAGAATTAGTAGAGCATATAGAACATTTAGAACTGTGAAAACAATAATCAAAGGACTTAGTAGAGCATATAGGACATCTAGAAACTTTCAAGATAAGGCTAAAGTATAATAATAATAAATAAAGGGTTCTGGTGGTGGGCAAACATACAAGGGGGATTAAGGGGGGTAGCCTATAGTTCTAAGTAGACAAGCATGCAGAATTTATAACTTTTAGGAATGATACCTGCAAGATTTATGTATCTGTATTGTTTTGAAGAATGTGTATTTCTGCACGTAGACCACTTTGTAAAAAGGTATAAAAACCTGATGGAAAAAGGGAGCTGTGGGATCCTGACTTTGGACGCTAGTCCGCAGGTTCCCCGGGCCCTGAATAAAGCACCGCATAAACTGACTCTGTTAGTTTGTGTTCTGTTTGGGGCATCGGGCAACAGTTTTCCTGGCGACCCAGGTGGGACTCCGGAGGTGGCTGGGGCGGTTCGTGGGCTGATCCACTCCACGCCGGCACCAGGTGATTTCTGGGGAGAACATCAACCCGTGCCCGACCCCGCGCCTGACGGACGACCTGGAGGTAAGCCCGAAGGTGCTTTATTCTTTTATTGAGGGGAAGGGGGGCCTGCCGATTAAGTCGGAACGGCGATTCCGCACGGGGGTCACAGACGTCTTTAAGGTTGTGGAAAAGCCTAGGCGCTGACCGTCAGACGCGGCAGTGACTGCGCAGGTTCAGCACTTGCCACTCGCGGCGACGAGAAAGGCAAGATTGGTGGATTGGTGGAAAAGGGTGTGAGTGTTGTGTGTGGTGTGCAGTGTGGTAAGGTTTGTGGAAAGGGTGTGAGTGTTGTGTGGTGTATATTATAAAAAAAAAAAAAAAAAAAGAGGTGAAATGATGTCTTTAAAAACGTTTAGAACTATGGCAAGTTCTGGGATAGAAATCCCGGACGATTCGCCTTTGGGCTGTTTATTACAACATTGGAATGAGGGGAATTTTGGTCAAGAACTAAGTAAAAGGAAATTGATTGATTTCTGTAATTATGTATGGCCTTTATATGAACCCGATGGTATGCAATGGCCTAGGAACGGTACACTGAATCCTGACATTATTACTCCTCTGATGCATTTCCTGCAAAGTAATGAAAAATGGGATGAAATACCGTATCTAGACCTCTTTTATTATTTGAAAGATAAACCAGAGTGGCAAAAGGAGTGTGGGATCATGGTTTTGAAAACATTAAATCTGAATTGTGAAGGATGTAAGGGATGGCAGAAAGAGAAGGAATGCTCGGTTAAGTTTTCGGAACCTGAAGAGGATGTTTCTTTGCTGATAGCCCCTAGTGCCCCTCCGATGCTAGAGGTAGAAAGGGAGGATCAAGAAGCAAAAATAGAAACCACAGATATACCACGAACCCCCTTATGCGAAAGAACTCGGACAGGGCGGTGGGAGGTAGAAAGGAAGAAAAAGGAAGGAGGTGCTCATTTAATGGTGCTGCTGCGTGAAGCAGTCGGGCCGCAGGGGGAACGGGTCATAGTGAAAGTTCCCTTTTCTCCGAATGATTTACTAATTTGGAAACAATCAGCGGGGGCGTATCGGGAGGATCCTGAACGAACTGCACGGGTGGTAAAAATGGTAATTAAGACTCAGAACCCGGATTGGAATGATTTACAAGTTCTGTTAGACACAATAATGGATTCTACTGAAAAGGAAATGGTGTTTAAAGCCATGACAGAGAAAGCACGGGAAATGATTAGGTTGCGGCTTGCGGATGGTACAGTAAATGACTTAGTGCCTAGGAAAGATCCGGAGTGGGATCCCAACTTGACGGGCGGGTCTCGGAGACTTAAAGCTTATCAGGATTTGTTAACGAAAGGAATACGGAATGGAATGCCAAAAACTTTGAATTGGTCTAAATTATATTCGGTCAGACAGGAAAAGAATGAGTCTCCATCAACCTTTTTAGAGCGGCTTAAGGAGACAGCTCGTAGATACACTAATTTAGAAGTTGAGGGAGAATCGGGAAAATTACAGCTAGCATTAATTTTTATGGGGCAGTCCCAGGAAGATATTAGAAAGAAATTACAAAAATTGGAAAGAGAAGATACTCGGAATTTAGATAAACTATTGGAAGTCGCGTAGAAGGTATATAATAATAGGGAAAAAGAAACGGCCAGGAAACAACAGGCTACTATGTTAGCGGTGCTACATCAAGTGGCTGGAAATAATATGAGAGGAGGGAGCCGTGGACGTGGACTAGGAAGGGGAAGAGGAATAGCAAAGGGGGAAATGCCAATGGGTGCGGGAGGACTCATGGGTCAATTGAATATGGGAAGAGGAAGAATGCAGCTGGGGATAGATCAATGTGCTCTATGTAAAAATAGAGGACATTGGAAAAATGAGTGTCCTCTCAACCAAGGAATGGGTTTTGGGGGAAGAATTATAGCCAGTGGGGATGGAAATCGGGATTGATGAATAATACAGGTGCTTTCCCGGGAAATCCCCAAGGTGTCACTTAAGGCCTTTATGATGGGGAATTACCAAAGTCAGAGCTGACTAGACCAGGATTTAAAGGTAATAATGGAAGTAGATGGGGAACTGTTAGAATTTAGAGTAGATACGGGGGCATCATTCTCAGCTGTCAACACTAAGATAGGACCTTTGAGTGATTCTACTATTCAAGTAGTAGGAGTTACGGGACAAGTTGAGGAACGAACATTTTTGCGGCCATTAGATATAAAATTTGGGGGGAAGGAATTTGACCATCGATTTTTATATATGCCAAATAGCCCAGAATCACTATTTGGGAGGGATCTGTTGTCAATGCTAGAAGCAAAGATAATATTTGAAAAAGGTAGAGTAAGATTGGAATTTCCCGAGGAGAATATTGTAAATTGTTTGTAGTGAAAGAAGTAGAAGCAGTAGAAATACCAAAAGAAATAGAGCAAGCTGTAGTACCATGGGTATGGGAAACAGGAGTACCTGGAAAATCAAAAAGCAGCACAACCGGGTTGTAATAGAATTAAAAGAAAGAACCCTCCCCAGTAAGGGTAAAGACAATATCCTTTGAAATTGGAAGCACGAATAGAATAGCACCCATGATTGAACAATTTCTTAGCTTAGGGAATTTTACAGGAATGTGAGTCAGAATTCAATACCCAATATTCCCAGTCAGAAAGCCAAATGGTAAGTATAGATTAGTTCAAGATTTAAGAGCAATTAATAACATCACTAAAGATATACACCCAGTAGTAGCTAATCCGTATACATTGTTGACAGCTGTGTCGGAAAAGTTTAAGTGGTTCACAGTAATTGATTTGAAAGATGCATTTTTCTGTATCCCCTTGGCACTTGAAAGTAGGGAAATACTTTGCCTTTGAGTGGGAGAACCCAGACACGGGACGCAAGAAGCAGCTCACCTGGACGCTGTCTACCACAAGGATTCAAAAACTCACCAACTATTTTTTGGAAATCAATTGGCTCGAGAGTTAGAAGAATGGAAGACGACTCAGGTAAAAGAATCACCTTTCTTATATGTTCTCCTACAATATGTTGATGACATCTTTATAGCCTCACAGAAAAGGATGTTTGCCTTAGACTCACCATTGAATTACTTAATATGCAGAGACAAAGCTGGATACCGAGCTATCGAAAGGAAAAAGCTCAGCTAGTAAGAACCCAAGTGATTTACCTAGGCTGCAATTTCACAAGGGGTGCGAAAGTTAGGAATCAATCGAGTACAAGCAATTTGCACCATACCCACGCCATGAAATCCGCAAGAGTTAAGATCCTTTTTGGGCATGATAGGGTGGTGCCGCTTGTGGATTCCAGAATTTGGACTGAAAGCAAAACCCCTATATGAAGCAGCTAAAAGCCCTGTGTTTCAGTGGGGACAAACACAAGAAAAAGGCATTTCAGAGCTGAAACAAGCCTTTAAAGGAAGCCCCAGCACTAGGATTGCCAGATCTCACAAAACCTTTTCAACCATAATGTAAACGAGAGACAGAGACTGGCAATAGGGGTGCTCACCCAAAAACTGGGCTCATGGAAGCGCCCCGGTAGGGTACTTCTCAAAGCAGCTAGACACTGTAAGTGCCGGGATGGCCCAGTTGTCTTAGAGCTGTGGCAGCAACAGTGCTTCTAATTTCGAGAAGCCAGAAAAATTGACTTTGGGGAAAAGGATGGAAGTATTTGTTCCCCATATGGTCATTGCGGTTTTGGAACAAAAGGGGGGCATTGGCTCTCGTCAAGTCGCGCATGTTACAATACCAGGCACTCCTCCCGAGAACAGGATGACATTGAATTAAAAATAACCAATCATCTCAACCCAGCAGAATTTTTAGAGCAGCAGCCAGGAAGAAGGAGGCGAATTGACACATGACTGCGTAGAAATCATTGAACAGGTGTATGCCAGCCGGAAAGACCTGAAAGATGAGCCTTTGGAAAATCCGGAATGAGAACTGTTTACAGATGGGATCCAGCTTTGTGGAAAACGGAACCAGGTATGCGGGATACGCAGTAGTGACTTTGACACAAATAATAGAAGCTCGAAAGCTTTAACCCCCGGAACTTCAGCCCAGAAAGCCGAGATACAAGCTCTGGTAAGAGCCTTAGAATTGAGTCAAGGGAAAAGAGTAAACATTTGGACTGATTCAAAATATGTCTTTGGAGTAATACATGTACATGGAGCACTGTGGAAAGAAAGAGGACTGTTGAATTCTCAAGGATCAGAAATTAAGCACAAAGAACAAATATTAGCACTATTGGAAGCAGTGCATAAAACCCTCAAGCAGTGGCAGTGATGCATGTAAAAGGACATCAAAAGGAAGAGGGAAAAAGCGTTCCAAGGAAACCAGTTGGCTGACAGAGTTGCCCAAACAGGTTGCCCGAGATGTATGGACACAATTAGCTTTATTGCCAGTGCGAACTAACCCTGCCACTTCTTTTCTTGAGCAGAAACCATGGTATACACATGAAGATGAGAAGCTTGCCCAATTTTGCTCCAGGCCCAGAAGAACGAAAAAGGATGGTATGTCACAGCTGAAGGTCAGGTTCTACTGCCAACAAAAAGTAATGAAAACAATTTTAGAAATCGAACATAACAAGTGCCATTGGGGAGCAGACGCATTGGTACAATTTTTAAAACATGAGGTGATTTCCAATCAGATGTTAACAATGGCAAACGGATTAACGCCATGTGTCCAGTCTGTATTAAAAATAACCCAGTGACACAGAAGGCAAATCACAACTAGGAAAGTTACAAGTGGGGCCGCAACCAGGAGACTATTGGCAAATAGATTTCTCAGAGCTACCAAAAGCACAAGGGTACCGTTATTTACTGGTGTATGTGTGTACTTTTCAGGGTGGCCGAAGCCTTCCCATGCAGGACTAACCAAGCAAAGGAAGTAATTAAAACTTTACTACGAGAAATCATCCCTAGATTTGGAATCCCATTAGGGATGTCCTCAGATAGAGGACCTCACTTTGTAGCTGGAGTAGTCCAAGAGGTAGCCAGAGTATTAGGGATAGCCTGGGATCTCCATACGCCCTGGAGACCACAATCTAGTGGCCAGGTAGAACGGATGAATCAGACATTAAAAGGGCAGATTAAGAAAATTTGTCAGGAAGCAAAGATACAGTGGCCTCAGGCACTACCTCTAGCCTTGCTAAGAATCAGGATTAAACACAGAGAAAGGATAGGAGTAAGTCCATACGAAATTTTGTATGGCAAAGCCATATCATGCTACAACTTACAAAGGGGACCCTCACTTAGTAGGAGATCAGGTCTTATTGAGTTACATTTTGTCTTTAAATAAAGTCCTTACAGCGCCATGAGGAGTACTGCAGTGGAACCGCCCTCTGCCCTTGGAGAATCCTGTCCACGACATCCAGCCAGGAGATCAAGTATATGTAAAAACTGGAATACGGAACCCTTGAAAGAAGTATGGGGATGTCCTCACCAGGTGATCATGACTACCTACACGGCAGTGAAAGTCCAAGGGATTGAAACTGGATTCACTTCACTCGAATCAAGAAGGTCCCGTCAAGATGGGAAGTACAGCCTCTGTCAGCAACAAAGCGGTGTTCAGGGCAAGGCCTTAGTTCTTTTAACATTAGTTTGTATAATGCAGGGGGAGAAGCATTTGTTAAAATTACAGTTCCGAGCCAGATGTAATGGTGCCTGAAGGTGTGGGAGTAAATTTAACCTGTTTGTTTTCTGACAACCAGAGAACTGGATTAAAAGAAGTAAAGGTAGCCTGGAGACAAATCACCACAGGCGAAGTATTTACAGAAGGAATCGTGACATTTTGGGATATGGAACAGCAAAGAGGTAACACCACATTGACAATATTTCATATGCAAGCTGATCATGTAGGACAATTCTCATGCATTGTGCGAATTAGAGAAAGCTTTGATTATGGGGACATAAATGTAGGTATTCTAAAAGAGAATAAAACCGAAGGGGGTACTCGGTGCAGGTAATACCAGTCAGTGCATGGGTAGATATGTGGGATGGATTAAGAGATGCAAGCTTGGCATTACAGAGAAACCAGGAACAAGAAAACTTAGTAGTAGGGCTAATTCGAGGATTTTGGACAAATACAAATGTATCAAAAATAACGGCATGTTTACCTCTGCCACAAGCAGCAGTGGAACCGATCCCTTGGGGAGTAATTCGGTAGGAAATCTACCCTAATAAAAGAGGTGAAAATGGAAGTTGTGAATTAAAAATTACGAAATAAAATCGGAATTGAAGAAATATGGGAAAAGGTTGGAGAAACATTAAAATTATTAACTTATAAGGACTGTCTAA
>JAPFBE010000966.1:0-18209 GCA_034336665.1 Luscinia megarhynchos | reverse complement strand
CACCAAGAATCCCACCCCAAAAAATCCTCCAAACATCATAGACACAGATCAAAAACCTCTCCCAAACAGCCAGATTCAGTCAAAAAAGCTCCTGCAAAATATTAAAAGATTCAGGCCCCATAAAAACCAAAGCACTAACCTTTTAGCCCAAAAGCTCAGAAACACCAAAATTCACCACTGTGAGTCATGGATCCCCTTCTCCCAGTCACCTGCTGCATGTGGTGGGGAGAAGGCTCCTAGGTGCTGGGGAGATGGTGCAGATACAGAGAGGGGTGGAACCTTGTGCAGCTTCCTGTTTCTGCTCCTCCTCCTCCTGTGTCCCTACTCTCTCTCACACTCCTCTTCCTCCTACGATTCCTCCTCCTCCTGCACGAATCCCCACCTTCTCCTCCCATGTGCATCGTTGGACCATTTTGTTCTTCAACCCTGCTTCTCCTTCCCTCCTCCTGCTGCCCCCCAGGCCCAGCACCCACTGCCGGCTCCCTCTTCCCCCCAAACCCACAGCATCCCAGCGCAGGGGCAGGGATGGAGCTGGGGCAGCTCGGGCTGGGGCAGCGCTGGGCTCTCGGCCGCTCCCGCACCAAGACTCGGGTCCCCACTGCAGCCAGCCTCCAGCCACGCATAGCACGGGCGGCCCGGTCTTGGCGCTTCCCCTCCCACCTCCCCCAAATTTCCCTCGAGGAAGGGGCTCTGGGGCCTGGGGGGGGGCAGGTGGGTCCAGGGAACGCTGGGAGCTGCAGCTCCCAGCAGAACGATGATGATCCCAAAATACCTCTGAAGGGTCCCTTTGGGAGCATGTTGAGGGAGTTTGCACACTTTCACAGAGGTAATCAAGGACATGGACAACCAGGGGCAATAAGAGATGTCCAGTGTGGGAGTCAAGAGTAGTCCTCTGGCCTCCTTGGGGGTCTCAAAACGCCCCTGGCAAGGGTCTCAAAGACCCCTGAGTGAGACCCTGGTGTCTCAGGCACTGAATTGAAAACCCCTGGGGGAAATTACCAACACAGAGGGAATGGAAGCAAACTACCAAAATTAGTAAAGTGTAAATTAGATTGTTAGAACGTAGATAGACTTTTGGGAATGTTTGTTGTCACGGGTGTGACTTCGGGTTTGCCAACCTTAATATATTTAATTTCTTTCTGAGACAGGACCCCAGGAGTAGAGACAAGGCAGGCTCAAAACTTAAAAAGGTACAAGAAGAAATTTATTAATAATACAAAAAGAAGATATAACATTCAAGATAAAATTCCTAGATTGTTCCCTCCTTCCCTTCATTCTACATTTCTTACCAACATACATACAGAGAGAGCACTTCAGTCAGTTATACACTCAAATAATCAGTTCAGTTTACTTCAGAGAGAAAAGTCCCTTTCTGGTTATGGCTTAGGGTGTCTTCACCTTCACAGTCTGCGCTCATCCCCGAGAACCCACAGGACTATGAATTTTCCTCCCATTTACACAGTCCTTCCAGAGCCGTGTTATGGGTTACGATGCACACATGGGGGTACCACCTCTAAAGGCAGGCTACTAAAAAATCCAGAATTGGCTTCATCTGCTTCTCTATTAAATGTCTCTGTTCATATTCCAGTTCCAGAACAGAGACCCCCATTCCCTCGGGGCAAAGGATCCTTTCTCAAATACTTCAACACCCCCATGTATTTTCCACAGTTTAAAGGAACTTTACTAAAAGTCACAATCCCCACAGCCCACAAAAAGGTTTTCAGCTACTTGCATCTTTTCAATCTCTTCCCACCAGGAACTTTTGTCTTCATCCCGCTGACTTCTGTAGTCTCCATGCTTCATTTCTTCTCATTCAGGGGAATTTAGGAGATCCAGGATTCCATCCAGGCATAAAAGAAGTTACAATTGTATCCAGATGACAAAGAAACAAAAGTGGGCAGCTGGAGTTCTTCTCTGCCACGTTGAAAGGCGAAGCGAGCCCAGCCGGCAGGGCCGGGGCCATGTGGCGGTGCCGGGGCCAGCGGCCGTGCTGGGGCCATGCGGGAGCCCGGGGCCCCCTAAGCAAGGGGCTCCCCGCGAGAGCCGTGCCGGGCCGGGCCGGGCCGGCTTCCCCCGCCGAGCCCAGGGCCGGGTTCCGAGCCGGGCCCCCGCAGAGCCGGGTGCCGGGCCAGACCCCCAGACCGAGCCCCGGGGCCGGGCCGGAGCCCCCAGCAGAACCTCCCACCCCCAGAGGCCAGGAACCGAAAGAGCTGAATCAACTTGATGCAATTGTGATTTGTGAAAGCTAAAATAACTTTTTCATTGGTTTCCCGAGCTGTCTATCACCAAGTCAGTTCTCTGATTGGTGCCAGCAGCTCACAGGGGAAGCTCCCAGAGACGGGAGAGTGCCTCCCACTCCCCACCTCATGGAGCCATCCCTGAGGTGAAACCACCCATCCCCCACACCACGTGAAACCAACACATTTGTGATAAGGGACACGTGGCCAAGATGGAGAATTTGGGGGTGTGGATACTTCTTCCTCCTTCTTCTCCGTGTCATCCATGCTGGGTGACATGCTGGCACTTTTAGATTGGTTGGGGTCAGAGCTGGACCATTTAACAAGACTGTATTGCATTGGAAAATTGTTATAAACATTTAGCAAGTAATTTAGAATATATAAGATAAGCCCTGCCTTCACTAGGCAGATTCCATCCTGGATGCCCGGCAGGGAAGACCGCTGTTAGCCGGGCAAAGAGTTTCTGAGACAAGAAATAATAAACAATCCTTGAAGCCTTTGAAAACCATCTCCTGCAATCTCTCATCGGCGGATTTGGGAAAAACCAGGATTTACACCACTGCATGTCCTCCTGAGGTGATCTCAGGTCTAAGGAGAAACCATGGGCAGTGACATCCAGAAGGGATTTACACAACAGGGGATGGATGGTGTTGGTGTTCTAGGAAGGGATTGGGTGAAGGGGAGTGTGCAGGAATATGGTTCAGGAAAGAAGCAGCAGCAGAAATCTATGTGGCAAGAAAAAGGATGATGGAAAAGAAGTGGAAGAGAAAAAGAATGAGGATGGGAATGTTTTTCAGCAAGCTCTTATCCTCAGAAGTTGCCAGCTGATCCAGATCCTTTGTATACCCAGTTTCCAGGACAGGCAGACAAGGAGGTCAGGATTTCAGGGGGTTTCTCTGTGCTGGGGAGCGGCAGGAGCGGACGCAGAGGTGCGGCACCGGAAGCATGGGCTGGGGGCCTGTGGGGAGCTGTGGGGCAGCCGGGGGTCAGCGCCGGGCGCTGCCTGAGCCCAGCACCCCCCGGGCAGGGCCGGCAGTGGCCCCCGGCCCCCAGGAGGCTGCGGGACGCCCCGGCCGCTGCCCGGCCCCGTGGAGCTGCCGGCCCTGCCCACCGGGGGGGGGCCGCGTTTGGACACTGTGGCAGGATAGGAACCGGCTCTGGGATACGGGCTGGGGAGGGCAGGGGCAGCACAAGGACCAGGAGGAAGGAACAGCTGGGATATGTGTATGGGACGTGGAAGGATCGAGATGAGCTTTTAAGCATTTTGTTTGGGTCACTGCAGAAACGAATGATTTTGCAGGAAGCTCAGCAGCTGTCAGAGGATGACCACCCCCAGGCACAGAGGAGGGCTGCAGGAGGGGCAGAAGAAGCCCCTGGAGCAGTTGGTCAGAAAGGCACAGCAGGTGAATGCAAGAAGGGATGGGGAAAAGGCCAAGGTGAAGGCAAAGGCGATGGCAAGTTTCTACAGCATTCTGAGGGATGAACCCCAGGTGCTATCCCAGCACTCAGGGGACGGGTTTGAAATGCAGGAATTTTTATTTGCACCTAATTTTGATTGCAATTTACTGGGAAATGATTTGATGGCTAAAGTAGGAATGCAAATTAACATTGTGAGAGTTGACACAGAGGCTAATGCTGTTCTACCTTCGTGTCCAATATCTGGCAAAGCCTATAATAACATGAACCCTGAAGTGTGGGCAACTCCAGAAAAATGTGGAAAATTAAATATGGAGCCTCTCCAAAGTACTTTGAAGCAACCAGGACAAGTGGTGTCTAAAAGCAATACCCTATTCCAAGGCAGGGAAGGAAGGGCTTACAGCCTGTTATTGAGTCCCTGCTAAAGGCAGGACCTTTGAAGCCATGGATCTCTCCCAATAATGCTTTTATCCAGCCAGTCAAGAAACTGGATAGATGGACACAAGGATGAAAGTAGAATTTTCAAGTATTAGAAAGGAGATTACCTGATCCTCCTGCCCTGCCCCTTCCTGACAGGGAAAAAAAAAATTGAATTACAGGTGGATGGTAACAAGGACCATAACAAAAGAACTATAAAGAAACTCCTCAGGAAGCTGGTGATAAAAAACAAGATGCCACTTGTATGGCTTTTGCCATTGGCTTTGGCAAGAAGAAGAGCCAGACCCAGGTCAGATATTCAATTCTCTCCCTTGGAATTGGTATCTGGAATTCGATATACTGCTAATTCTCCACCTAGTGGCGGGTGCAGATAAGGAATGTATATTTCAAAGTCTGTGGCCACAATCCTGTCTCCCTGTGAAATCTCTCCCACAGGAAGCTGGGCTGGCACAAAGCCTGCCTTGGCACTTTGCTCTTCCCAACATCCAACCAGGACATCGAGTCCTTTTGAGGAGTGCAAAGAAGCACCACTGGTGGCCAAGTGCCGTGGCCCATCCCAAGTGTTCCTGAGCACAGAAATAGCCCCAGCACAGCTCAGCACGGGGGGACCCCTCACCCTGGGCTCAGGGGCTCTCAAGCCCCGCAGATTTGCACTTCCCAGTTGCAGCACCAGCATGGGAGGCCCCACTGAGCCTGCACTGAAGGCAACGCAGCAGCAGCCAGGGCTCCACATCAGAGGAAGCCCCTGGGCCTGCCCACACATCCTCTGCTCAAATCCTCTGCCTGGGCACCCTCCTTTGGCATCTCTAGCCACTGGGGCCAATCCTTGCTGCCACTGCTGCAGCTTCGCTGCTTTCTGTGCCTGCACTCCCACAGCTGCTGGGGAACACGACGGCACAATTCCACTCTGGCTCTCAATTACACTCACACACTGGGCTCGGGGGAGATTAGAAAATCACAAAAAACCACGGCTGGTGCTGGAAAATATACCAACTTTACATTTATTTAATTTTTTTTTTCTCTACTGAAACTTTGGTTTACCTTTCCCTTGGGGAAAGAAATTTAAAGAGGTTTTTTTTAAGGGATGTTACAGCACTCAAGACAGATGAGTTTAACATCTCAACATACTGGTAATGGCCCAAAAGATACCCACAAAGATAACAACCAATAACAGAACATCAAGGACCATCAGGAAACATCTAGGAGCACCCACTTCAGACACAGCCCAGGGCTGTGCTGGAAACACCTGGTCTGGGAAAGGTTGAGAATAAAAATCAGGACTGCGACTAAATTAACATCAGAGGAGGAGAAATCCAGGGCCAATAAGAGACCAAATTCTGAGAACTACCCAACTTGGAAGCAATGAACATCAAACCAATGCATTTCAATCGGTTTAGGTTGTATAAATTTTACAAAAAATTTAGTGAAACTCACGTCATGGAATGATTTTGTCTGCACACTCAGCCTATGTGTGGATGAAATGATTTCTGTCAGATTTCCTGGCAAGAATCAAGTAATGCCTTGAGTCTAATACTAAAGATATCAAGTAAAAAGCCGATTGGGCGGGGGGAGGGGGTCACATGTCAGCCATGGAATGGCTGTTCTGGAAGATTAGCACTGGTTTCCTGCAGCCAGGAGAGGAGCTTTAGAAATGCAGATTAACACTGCTGGGGCAAAGTACCAATTTATAATCCCAAAACAAAAGAGGACCCAGGAGAAGATATTAAAAAAATGCTAATTAAAGATAGCAAAGATAATTTTTGAGAAAATGGGAAGAGGGATTGAATAAAGAAACATGAATGTGCCTGGAAATAGGGTCAGGGAATGATAGAAAAAGAAGCAGCAAGACAAACCATCAGTTTCAGTAAATGTTTCTAATTTACAGAGATAGCTGCTCAGCCAAGAACCTGCTCAATTCCTGAACTTCGAGAAAAAACACTTAACAGAGCCGGGAATATCAGATGTTATGCTAAAGGAAGGGTGCATATTAATGAGGACATGCAGCAGGCGGATCGGGAAATCTGAACCTTCCAAGTGCCTCAGCCAGTGGGGAAAGGGAGAGGACGATGCGGCCGGGAAAATGAAGATAAAAATTAGGCTGCGGTTTAGAGACCGCATGGCAAATGCCGCATGGTGTCTCCCTTTGTTCATCGATAAAGTCATTTTTACAGGACTCCTCTGTCTCCTTTGTGCACACAAACCTCTGGCAACGTGAATTTTCCCGCACAGCCCCAGGGCCTCTCAAACATCCCTTGCCCGACTCGGGCTCCTGCCGGGGCTCCAGGTGAGTCCCGGCTCCATCCCGGACTCACCCCCAGCTCCCACTCTCCTCAGCTTCTGCTCACCCCGAGCTCCCGGCGGCTCAGGGCAGCAACAGTTCCTTGGCCCAATGCCCGGCCCGTGCCCAGTACGGGAGCCGCTCCTTAGGCGAGGTTTCTGAGAAATGGCGGAGCTCAGGGAAAGGGAGGGGAGTCCGTGCCGGGTGCAGAGCCCGCCCCTCGCTTCGATTGGCTGACTCTGCTGTCACTCCTCGTTCTCGCGCGCCGATTGGTCAGAACGTGGACAAGCCCGGCCCCGGGGCCAAGGGCGCCATTGTGGCAGCGTCTGTGCGCCCCGGGAGTGGCGCCAGCGGCCGGAGCCCAGTGAGGCGGCGGCGGCGGAACTCGGAGGCGGCCCCAGCGCAGGTGGGAGTCGCGCTCGGTTCTGCGGGGGCTCGGGGCTCGCTGCGGGCGGAGGGGGCGGCAGGGGGCTCTGGCGGGTTTGTTGTGTTTCCCCTAGGCTGAGGGCGCTGCGGGAGCGGCTGCCCGCGGTCTTCTTCTTGCTGGGGTCTTGGCAGAAGCGCGCGAGAACGAGGAGTGACGGCAGAATCAGCCAATGGCAGCGAGGGGCGGGCTGTGCGCACGGTACGGTCTCTCCTCCCTTTCCCTGGGCTCCGCCATTTCTCGGAAACCTCGCCTGAGGAGCGGTTCCCGCGCTGGGCCCGGCCCGGGCATCGGGCCAAGGAACCGCTGCTGCCCTGAACCGCCGGGAGCTCGGGGTGAGCAGGAGCTGAGGGCGGTGGGAGCTGGGGGTGAGTCCGGGATGGAGCCGGGACCCACGTGGAGCCCCGCAGGAGCCCGAGCCATGCAAGGGATGTTTGAGAGAGGCACCGGGGCTGTGCGGGAAAATTCACGTCGCCAGAGGTTTGTGTGCACCAAGGAGACAGAGGAGTCCTGTAAAAATGACTTTATTGATGAACAAAGGGAGATGCCATGTGGCATTTGCCATGCGGTCTGTAAAACGCAGCCTCCTTTTTATCCTCATTTTCCCGGCCGCATCTCCCTCTCCTTGTGATACAGTATAAGCACTTTGTTCATTAAAACTCCTAGTAAAGAATAATGAATTTCAGCCAGTGATGAGACAGGTATAGATTTTAACCACATAGTTTCAAATCACGGAGCATGGTATGCCTAACTTATGCGGAAACTAGCGGCTAAGTTGTTTAACCAGTTTTTAAGGATTTTCCCATAGGCTAGGAGGAATAAACAAGAAAAGCACCCGGCACCTCTCCCCTGCTGCGACCACCAGAAGGCAAGATTACAACCCCCCAAGCAATGGGCCTCGCGGATGCAGAGTACTCCAGGGAAGGACACGTCAGCTGAATTAGAACTGCATAAAAAGACCATGGGGAGAGAAAAAAATTGTGTGCCGCTTGAAAGCAGTGCCTCTCGGCCACCCAGCGCTGTTTTGCTTACTGTCGCTTGCTAAGTAAACTCTAATTAATTAAAACTGACTTAATTCGGTTTTCATTCTCAGTCTATAACATCCCTTTCCCCATGGCTGATGAATTTGGAAGGTTCAGATTTCCCGATCCGCCTGCTGCATGTCCCTTTTAATATGCATCCCCACTACGATATTAATCTTAGTACTTTCACTCCCACCTCTTCTTTCCTCAAGAATTATCTTTACTATCTTTGACTTACTATTTCCTCAATCTCTTTTTCTGGGTCCTCTTTAATTTTGGGATTATTCTCAGTGCCCTTACTCCCTGTCCTTTTGTAGCCGTTTCTGGATCAGGAGGCCTGGCTGCCACCTGCATCCCCTTGCTCAGCGGCTGAATGAGCTGCACTCAGCAAGGTGTTGTGCATGGGAAAAAGATGAGAGTTGCTGCAGCACATCAGAGGAGGAACAGCATTCGTTTAACCCATGGTCTGCCAGGGAACCACGAAAACGTGTTCCATTCCCATCCCTTCTCCATTTGGACCCGAATATGTGCAACTTTCTTATTTCCACTATTATCTGTTTCACCACTTTTCAGTTATCATCTAATTAGAAACAGCAATTTGAATAATTTAATTTTCCGCAAAGGTCGCCTTCTTCCTTGGCTTGGTTGGGTCGGTAGGAAGGTCAGGAGCTGGATTTGTCTGATTGATTATTATTTTGAAGATATCTTGTAATCTCAATCAGTAATTCAAATGATAAATGGGTATCTTGTTCCAGCAGTATTAATTTACATTTCTAAATTTCCTCTCCTGGCTGCCGGAAACCAGTGCTAATCTTCCAGAGCAGCTATCCCCTGACTCACATGTGCACCCATACAATCTGCTTTTAACTTGATATCTTTAGAGAGTCAGGGCATTACTTGATTCTTGCCAGGAAATCTGACAGAAATAATTTCATCCACACTGTCCTGGGTCAGTGTTATGACTACTCCTCTCCCTGCCACCCCTCCCACCTCTGTTGGCATGGAGCTGCTGCCGCCTCCCCGCCCGGCGGGCCCGGCTGCTGCGGGCTGCTGCTGCTGCTGGCCTGCTGCTGCTGCTTTTGCTGCTGCTTTTGCCGCTTTGGCTGCAGCTTTTTCCCCTAGCTTTTGCTCCCAGCTTCTCCTGCCCCCCAGCTGCTCCCTCTTTCTCTCTCCCTTCTTCCCCTCATCCCCGAAGATCTGCACTGGCTCCGGACGGAGAGATCTGAACATCAGAGACTGCGTCTGGAAGCCTGCCACAGAAGCTTTGCACCCTTCCCAGCAGGGACTGACCGAGCTTCGTCCATCCTCAGCTCACCTTGGTGAAAACGTTTTGTGTCATCTGGGGATTGTTCTTTCCTGGTGTTGGGAAGTGTTTTGTTAAAATAAACAAGTTTTTTCCACTTTTTTCCCTCGGAGGAAGTTCTTCCCGAACCCGGTAGTGGGAGGGGAAGGAGTTCTGGGGGTTTATTTTCCTAGGGGGGACTCCTTTGCGAGATATCTCCCGTAAATTTGTCCTAAACCAGGACAAATCTTGGGCAGCCCAGCAGCCGGGCCCGCCGGGTGTGCAGAGAAAATCATTCTATGACACATGAGTTTTACTGGATTTTTCTTAAACTTTATGCAATCTGAATCGCTCGAAATGTATTGGTTAAATAATTTCTTTCCCCAAGGCAAAGAAAATGAAGCCTAAGTAGAGAAAGAAAATTCAAAAAAATTTAAACTAGGTATATTTTCCAGCACCAGCCGTGGTTTTTTGTGATTTTCTAATCTCCCCCGAGCCCAGTGTGTGAGTGTATTTGAGAGCCAGAGTGGAATTGTGCCGTTGTGTTCCCCAGCAGCTGTGGGAGTGCAGGCACAAAAAGCAGCGAAGCTGCAGCAGTGGCAGCAAGGATTGGCCCCAGTGGCTAGAGATGCCAAAGGAGGGTGCCCAGGCAGAGGATTTGAGCAGAGGATGTGTGGGCAGGCCCAGGGGCTTCCTCTGATGTGGAGCCCTGGCTGCTGCTGCGTTGCCTTCAGTGCAGGCTCAGTGGGGCCTCCCATGCTGGTGCTGCAACTGGGAAGTGCAAATCTGCGGGGCTTGAGAGCCCCTGAGCCCAGGGTGAGGGGTCCCCCCGTGCTGAGCTGTGCTGGGGCTATTTCTGTGCTCAGGAACACTTGGGATGGGCCACGGCACTTGGCCACCAGTCGTGCTTCTTTGCACTCCTTTAGGCAGGGTGTAAGTCTTCCTCTAATTCCCTTTCCTTAATCAGAACGTGTCTTGGAACTCTTTTCCCTTCTCCTGACCTTGCAGACCAGTCCATGAATACATTTTGTCCCTCAGGCCTGCAAATGTCTCCTCAATCTCTCCTAGCCTGGCTCTGGAGCTCTGTCACTTGAATGCAGCCGTGGGTTTGTTCCCAGCCCCTGTGCAGGCTGTTCAAACAGGAGGCTGGGTTAAACCTTTCCCCCGTCCTCAATTCTAAATCCTCCCGTGCCATTGGACAAGTTTCATTCTGTAATCACCGAGCCCTGCTCATCCATGTAGAGGCTCTTTAGATTATCAGAGCTTTAACTTGGTGCCAGACTTGAACAACAGGAGATCCTCCTGCCTTCGGTTTTTGGCCCTCAGGTCCCATTAAAGCTGTGGCTGCACAATTCTGCAGACAATGAGGCCACTCTGGCCACTGGGTTAAACATTTTAGTGCAAGAATTCCTTTGGTATGGCCCTGTGTAACATCCACGTTTCAAAAAATTCACTTTCCTGGTAAATATTTAAAGGTTTAATAAAAGACAATAAGAGACAAACAATAAAACAAAAGATTATAAGGGCAGGGTGCTGCATTCCTTAAATGCATCATTCTTTTGAATATTCATAAACTTTCATGCATTATACAAAATCATTCCACTCCAACCTGTAAATCATCATTTTTTCCATCCCTGGGGGTCTGGTGTCCCATTATCCAAGAAAGTGAAGGATTTCCTGATTATCTTTTCTACCATTCTCTGTGTTAGTTACATGAATAAAAGCTTTTTACCATCACCGTGTTATAGTCCAAGAAAAATATATTTATCACATTACTCCTTTTATGTTTTTTTTTAATAGGAAAACTAAAAGAAACTATATTCACGCAGCAATGTTTTGCAAAATTATACATATAGCATTCATTTTAATATTTAGCAAAATCCAAAAATATAATATATACTATAACACACATACAATTCAAATTTCTGAGTCTCGAAGAGCCATGGATGGGGCACCAATCATTTTGGTTTAATTTCATTTTATGAAGTTTTGCTGTTTCTTGAGTCCATACCACAGTATTGATGCTATTTGGGTTTAAAAACTCATACCATGTTCTGGCTGGAACAGAGAATCCTCAATCCAGGTCCTGCAATTCCCTATTAATCCTCAGCATTGTCCCAGCTCCATTTTAGTTCTGGGTAGCATTACTTCAGAGATTATCAGTTCCTTTTCTTGATCAATACATCACAAAATTCAGTCAAAATATGTCCCAAATATTTAACCTATTTCTCCAGGATTTGCGCGGTTTTTTTAATATACTCAAAGATGATTTTTAGCCTGAACTTCCAGGCATTTCACAAAGGCTTCTTCTACCACCTCTTCTTGTTGTCATGATTGGAGCAAGTCATCCATATCCTGCATTAACCCAATCCCTGGGGTGGGGTAAATTCTTGTGATATTTTCTGCAAGGCTTGTCTGAATAAGGCTGGTGCTTCTGTGCATCCCTGCAGAAGGACTGTCCATGTCTTTACCATTTTCCCTTTTGCCTCTTGTTCCCTCTCAAAGGCAAAATACAGTTTACCTTCCTGTGTGAGTGGGCATCCCCAGAAAGCATCTTTGACATCAAGTACTGAATGGTGGAAGTGTGAGGAGGGAACATGGTTCAAGATGGTGAAAGGATCTGAGACTATGGGGTGCCTGGGTTTAATAATCTTATTTATTATTCTTATTCATCCTGCACCGTTCCATCAATTAAATCTGATTTCTTGAATGGCAGGACAGAAGCATTATAGGGAGAGATCCCTGGCTCCAAAAGCCCTGCCTTTAGCAGGGACTCAATTAGAGGCTGTGAACCCTTCCTTCCCTGCCTTGAAATAGGGTATTGCTTTTAGACACCACTTGTTTTGGTGGCTTCAAAGTACTTTGGAGAGGCTCCATATTTAATTTTCCACATTTTACTGGAGCTGACCAACCTTTTGGGTTCACTTCAGCATAGGCCTTGCCAGACATTTGCCAGACCAAGGCACAACTCTGTATCACCTTTACAATATTAATTTGTATTCCTAAATTAGCCATCAGATCCCTTCTCAGTAAATTACAATCAGAATTAGGTGCAAATAAAAGCTCCTGCATTTCAAACCCATCCCCCACATCTTCTAACACTGGTTGAATAAAAGACACCAGCTCATCTTTCCCACTTATCCCCTGAATACTGCTGTCTAAATTCATTCTGGATTTCCCTTATTGCCCCCCTGGATGTCCGTGTCCTTGATCACCTCTGGAGGAATGTGCAAACTCCCTGTCACGGTGTGACTTGGGTTTGCCAACCTTAATATATTTAATTTCTTTTTGAGACAGGACCCAGGAGTAGAGACAAGGCAGGCTCAAAACTTAAAAAGGTACAAGAAGAAATTTATTAATAATACAAAAAAAAAAAAGAATTAGAATTCAGGATAAAATTCCTAGATTGTTCCCTCCTCCCCTTCATTCTACATTTCTTACCAACCAACATACAGAGAGAACACTTCGGTCAATTATGTACTCAAATAATCAGTTCAGTTTACTTCAGAGAGAAAAGTCCCTTTTCTGGTTATGGCTTAGGGGGTGTCTTCACCTTCACAGTCTGCGTCCGCCCGAGAACCACAGGACTATGAATTTTCCTCCCATTTACACAGTCCTTCCAGAGCCGTGTTATGGTTTATGATGCACACATGGGGTACCACCTCTAAAGGCAGGCTGCAAAAACACAGAATTCTCTTCATTGGCTTCTCTATCAAATGTCTCTGTTCATATTCCAGTTCCAGAACAGAGACCCCCATTCCCTCGGGGCAAAGGATTCTTTTCTCAAATATTTCAAACCCCCATGTATTTTCCACAGTTTAAAGGAACTTTAGTAAAGTCACAATCCCCACAGCCCACAAAAAAAGGTTTTCAGCTACTTGCATCTTTTCAATCTCTTCCCACTAGGAACTTTGTCTTCATCCCGCTGACTTCTGTAGTCTCCATGCTTCATTTCTTCTCATTCAGGGGAGCTTAGGAGATCCAGGATTCCATCCAGGCATAAAGAAATTACATTGTATCCAGATCGTGAAGCTGGAGTTCTTCTCTGCCACGTGGAAAGGCGAGCCGAACCCAGGTGGCAGGGCCGGGGCCATGTGGCTGGTGCTGGGGCCATGTGGAGCAGGGGCCATGTGGAGCCTGGGGCCCCCCAAGCAAGGGGCTCCCCGCAGAGCCGGTGCTGGGCTGGGCCCTCCCTTGCCAAGCCCGGGGCCGGGATCTCGACCCGGGCCCCCCACAGAGCCGGGGTGCTGGGCCGGACCCCAGACCGAGCCCGGAGCCGGGCTGGAGCCCTAGCCAGGGACCCCCACCTCCGGAGACTGGAAGCCGAAAAAGAGCCAATTAACTCGATGCAACTGTGATTTGTGAAAGCGAAATAACTTTTTCATTGGTTTCCTGAGCTGTCCATCACCAAATCAGCTCTCTGATTGGTGCCAGCAGCTCACAGGGGAAGCTCCCAGAGACAGGAGAGTTCCTCCCACTCCCCAGCCTCACGGAGCCATCCCTGAGGTGAAACCCCCCCCTCCCCCTTACCACGTGAAATCAACACACTCCCTCAACATGCTCCCATGGGAACCTTCAGAGATATTTTGGGATCATCATCATCTATTTTGCTGGGAGCCCGTCCTTGTTTTCCCTTTCTCCTCTCCATTGGTGTCCTGCCATGTTGAGTCCCCGAAGATCCCAATGTAGTCACTGATGAGATTTTCAGTGCTCTCTGGCTGCCGACTCTTCACAGCCCCCCGATCTGTCACTCGTCTGTCTCCTGGTCACTCTCGGGTACCCAATTCATGCCGGCTGCTGCCGCCCCCCAAGGGAGCCGAACGCCCAAACTGAGTGAGGCACTTTCAGCTCCACTCGCTGCCCCCGCCCCAGATGGGGGAAGGAATTCCGGCCGTGTCCCAAGGTGTGTGGAAAACTTCACATCACCAGAGGTTTCTGTGCACAAAGAATACAAAGCAGTCCTGTAAAAGTAATTTCATTCACAGAAAAAGGGGAAGAGGCCATCGGCCATTTGCCATGGTGTCTCTGCAGTTGCCAAGGCCGGGCCCCCCCACGCTGTTGTGGCGGGAGCGACTGCAGTGGGGACCGAGTGCAGGAGGGAGCAGCTGAGAGCCCAGTGCTGCCGCAGCCCGAGCTGCCCCAGCTCCATCCCTGCCCCTGCGCTGGGATGCTGTGGGTTTGGGGGAAAGAGGGAGCCACCAGTGAGTGCTGGGCATGGGGGCAGCAGGAGAAGGGAAGGAGAAGCAGGGTTGAACAACAAAATGGTAAAATGATGCACGTGGGAGGAGAAGGTGGGATTTTGCAGGAGAAGGGGGAGTAGTAGGAGGAAGAGGAATGTGGGAAATAGTAGGGACACGGGAGGAGTAGGAGGAGTAGAAACAAGAATCAGCGCAATGTTCCATCCCTCCCTGTATGTGTGACCTTCCTCCGTGGCCCCAGTAGCATTGCCTCTGTCATATGCAGCAGGTGATAGGGCAAGGGGATCCACGATTTTCACAGGGGTGAATCTTGGTGTTTCTTTGCTTTATTGGGCTAAATGTTAGTGCTTTGGTTTCTTGCGGGGCCTGAATCTTTTTATTTTGGAGGGTGTTTTGGCTGAGTTTTTTTGTTTGGGGAGTTTTTAATCTGCGTCGTGCTGTTTGGAGGACTTTGGATCTGAATCCTTGTGTTTTGGAGGTTCTTCCACACACAAGATGCCAAATAACTTCTTGAGTTGAACTTGCGCAAGGAGGAACCTCCAGTACATGGAGCTCTCTTCTTGATTTTTCCCCCATTTCCAAACCAGGATTTTTCATTCCCAAGGCGTGCGTGGATGGAGGTGGAGGAAAAGCCCCAGAGACCACTCACAAGGAGGGGCTGCAAACCCAGCCCAGGGAGCTGTGAGGAGGAAAGACTCTCCCTGAGCTGGGAAAGCAGCCGATGATCCAGGCAGAGCTCAGAGCTGGTGGAGAAGCCTCATGGAGGGGAGAAGCCCCGCAAGTGCTTGGAATGTGGGAAGAGCTTTGGGGTCAGCTCTAACCTGAGAAGACACCGGCACATCCACACCAGGGAGAGGCCCTATGAGTGTCCTGAGTGTGGGAAGAGCTTCTCACAGAGCACTCACTTGACCCAACACCAACGGAGGCACCACTAAGGGAAGTCCTGTGAGTGCCCCGAGTGTGGGAAGAGCTTCATGCTCTGCTCCAGCTCCATCCTCCATGGGAGGATTGGTGTTGGATGATCCCCAGTGACCCCTGTTGGGCAGAGCCCTGGTGATCTGTGCTCCTGGTGATCTGTGTTGGGAAGACACCTGGCTGGGGTGGGCTCTGATTCATCCTGTCTCCCCGTGGCTACCTGGATGAACGCAGGGACAGGAATATCCATTGGGATGCAAACTGACATTGGGAATTCCTTGGGGAGAGTGGATTTGTTCATTTTCAACCCTAGAAAGTCTTCTGTGTTCAATCCTATCTTCTGGTGGCATCCCGGAATACTGAATGGTCTTGAAGGTCTTTTCCCATGTGGTAGTTTGTAAAGATTTCCTGAAATTTTTTTACCTGTTGAGACCTGAGGAGTCTCCCTTGTATCTGACAAGAACTAGTCAGTGTTGTATTTTTAATATTGACACATTGTTACAGCAATAAGCAAGTCTATGCCTCCTTGTGAAACACACATGTAAAGAGACAAAAAGCCCCGGGAAAGTTCTCTTTCCCTTCCAGCCTCTCACAAAGTAACACCAGCCCAGGCCCCCTCCATGCGGCCCAGGCCAGGCAGGGGCAGGCGGGCTCTGACTCAGACCTCAGGAAGCTGCCGGGCCCCGTTCTCAAGCAGGGACCCCGACATCCAGGGAAAGGAAAGGCAAGGCCCGTTGCTAACATCCCTGCCCCCCCAGCATGGCCGCGGCTTGGCAGAACCCTGCCCTGCCCCAGCCCGGAGTGGCTCCGAACGGCCGGCCCGCCCCGCTGTTCACGGCCTGGGGAAAAACAGCTGATCCCCGTTCTGGCAAGGCCCCAACACCCTTGTCTGCTGGGCAGGGTGGAGGAAGAACCCCCGGCCCGCGGCTGGAATTGAGTGCAGCGGGTGCTGGAGAACAGCCATGAAACTAGAAACTCATCACTGCTTGTCTGACTAAACCCTACAGTCCTCACCCAGCCCCCAGCGTGGCCTTGAAAGACTCTATCATAAATAACTCCAACCACTCCACCTGGAAAAAATCACAAAACCCTCTGCTGCCCGGTAAAGTATTAACTCTTTCAATGCCCAGAATAAAACTTAACAGATACTTTATTCTCTCTCTGAAATTAAAAAAAAACAAAAAAACAAAACAACAACAACAACAACAAAAAAAAAACAGAATAGTGATACACATAGAAACAATATAAAAACACTGAAATTAAGCAAAAAGAGAAGTCAAATCCTAAATAAAGAAAGGAGAAAAGTCTTGAACTAAAATTTCACTTTTTTTTAAACTATGGAGAAAAAACTCTTGCTTCCCTGTAACATATAATATTATGAAGTGAATATGATTGTTCTAACTGTAAATATAATCAAAAGCATTAAAATTAAAGTAAGCAATTGTTAAAATTGCAGTAATCCCCTAAGTTTAAATAATAAAAAACCCCTGGAGTTCCCCGCAAACAAAGAAAAAGAACAAGAACCTCTGTTATCAAAATTAAAGTAAATTCTTGTTTAAGCTGTTATAATCTTAATGTGTGTCTCATAAGTTAATATAGTCCTCAATAAAAGTTATGAGAAAAGCTCTTAGTCTGAAAAAAGGGTTTTTAGACAGTAAAAAGGTTTCCATTCTCCTGGGCGGATAATCGCTATAACATCAAAACCACAAGAAAGCTGTTTCTTCTGAAGAAATTTGCATAACTTAAAAAAGTCTCCTCTTTCAAGTAAATTAGGAAAAAACTATTTTAAAGGTGGTAAACAGGCTGAGTTGTTTTTTGTACATTTTCAGTATTAAAAAAAAGTGTATGCAAGGAAAAACAGTAGTCTAAAGTTTTATTCTAAGTGGTTTTTTTCTTATAGTTTCCTTTAATAAAATTTCTCTTTGTACCTTTTAAAGTTAAACCTGTTTTTTGCCTTTCCCCTAATCCTATCTCACATCAGAAAAAGTTCAAATTAAAAAATCAAAACCACTACATCCAACCTCAGTGATTCCAGGATTTTGATTTCCTGTTGCCCAAGGGTGTCTTGCACAGCCAAATGCTAATGAACTGGGGCAAAGACCAAGATATTGGAGACAGTGAGGTGGAAACTCTTCCAGAAAAGGTTCTTCCCTCCCACCCAAGCATGTGGATCCTCAGCTCGCACAGACACGGAAATCCTTTTATTTTGGCCTTGATTTGCTTTTCATTTCTCTTCATCCCTTTAAAACATCCAACGCTGGGGTAAAAATAAGACACTGAACTAAGATATGGGTGGGGACATGGGGCTACATAGATGTGGTAGGATACAGACACGGAGAGCGACATGGGGACAAATGGACATAGAAGGGCACGTGGCCATTCGTGGGAACATGGGGGGACATGGGCATGGATGGAGATGTGGGGAAGAGTGACAGGGATGGAAACATGGTGGGGACACAGCCATGGGTGAGGACATGGTGGGACATTGCCAGTGACACATGGGGACGTGGCCACAGCCGGTGCCATGGGGGAAATTGCACGGGCTGTGGGAGATGCTTGTGTTTGAGGGGAGTTGGGGGTTCCTGGGAGGGACTTGGGGCTTGCTGAGGCCTTTGGGGACCCCAGGCCGAGCGGCTCCGGCTAGGTGGGAGACTCCTGGCGGAGGTTCTGGGGAGCTGCTCAAGGACCCCCTGCCCTGGAGCCCCCAGCCGGGCACTGGGCTCCTGGAAGGGAACAAATGTCCTTGTCCCCAGGAGCAAAAATCCCAGCACCCCCCAGGGTGTCAGGGGGCAGCTGAGAGGGCAAAACAGGGAGGGAAAAGCCAGACAGAGCTGTCCCCTCCAAAGCTCCACCCCAAAAATCCCAAAACTCAGAGACCTCTTCCCAGGAAAAAGCAGCAATGAGGTGCCTGAATTGAGGGAATGTAGCTGTTTTTCGAGGTTGGTGCTTTTCAACCTCAAGCCTAGCAGCTCCAGGCCCAGATTTCTCTGGGCTTAGGC
>JAPFBE010000965.1:0-18300 GCA_034336665.1 Luscinia megarhynchos | reverse complement strand
GCGTGCACAAATGTTTGCGTGTGGCTCTGGGTGTGCCGCAACGGCCGGCCCACCCGTGTGTGGGCGTGCACAACTGTTTGCGTGTGGCTCTGGGTGTGCCGCCACGGCCGGCCCACCTTTGGGTGGGCGTGCAGAAGGGTTTGCGTTTGCCTCTGAGTGTGCCGCCCGACGGCCGGCCCACCAGTGGGTGGGCGTGCAGAAGGGTTTCGCGTTCCCTCTGAGTGTGCCATCGCGGCCGGCCCACCCCTGGGTGGGAGTGCAGAAGGGCCTCGCGATTACCTCTGTGTGTGCCGCCACGGTAGGCCCACCGTTGCTGCTGAAGTGTGCAGAAGGGCCTGCAGTTTCTTCTGGGTTGACGCAGCGACCAGCTTACCCGTGGGTGGGGCGTGAAGAACTGTTTGCGTTTGCCATTGGGTGTGCCGCCACGGCCGACCCACCCGTGAGTGGGCGTGCAGAACTGTTTGCGTGTGCCTCTGGGTGTGACGCCGCGGCCGGCCCACCCGTGGGTGGGCGTGCAATGGGGCCTGATTTTCCCCCTGGGTGTGCCGCCACAGTAGGCCCACCCGTGTGTGGGCGTGCAGAAGTGCCTGCGTTTGCCTCCGTGTGTGCCGCCACGGCCGGCCCACTCGTGGTTGGGCGTGCAGAAGGGCCTGCGGTTTCCTCAAGGTTGACGCGAACGACCAACCAACCCGTGAGGTGGGCGTGCAGAACTGTTTGCGTGTGCCTCTAAGTGTGTCGCATACGGCCGGCCCACCCGTGGGTGGGGCGTGCAGAAGGGCTCCGCGTTTGCCTCTGGGTGTCGCACATGCGGCCCGGCCCACCCGTGGGTGGGCGTGCACAACTGTTTCGCGTGTGAGGCTCTGGGCGCGTCGCATAGCGGCCGCCCACCTCGTGGGTGGGGCGCGGCAGAACTGTTTTGCGCGTGTGGCTCTGGGTGTGCCGACACGGTAGGCCCACCCGTGGGTGAGGCGTGCAGAAGGGCCTCGCGGTTTCCTCTGGGTGTGTTGCCACGGCCGGCTCATCAGTGGGTGGGCGTGCAGAAGGGCCCTCCGCGGTTGCATCTGTCTGTGCCGCTACGGCCGGCCCACCTGTGTGTGGGCGTGCAGAAGGGCCTGCGGTTGCCTCTGGGTGTGCCGCCACGGCCGGCCCACCCGTGGGTGGGCGTGCAGAAAGGCCTGCGGTTTGCCCCTGGTTGTGCCGCCACGGCCGGCCCACCTGTGGGTGGGCGGGCAGAAGGGCCTGCGGTTTCCTCTGGGTTGACGCAACGACCAGCCCTCCCGTAGGTGGGCGTGCAGAACTGTTTGCGCGTTTGCCTCTGGGTGTGCCGCGATGGCCGCCCACCCGTGGGTGGGCGTGCAGAACTGTTTGCGTGTGGCTCTGGGTGTGCCGCCACGGCCCGGCCCACCCGTGGGTGGGGCGTGCAGAAGGCCCTGCGCGGTTGTCTCTGGGTGTGCCGCTTCGGCCCGGCCCACTCGTGGGTGGGCTTGCAGAACTGTTTGCGTGTGCCTCTGGGTGTGCCGCCACGGCCGGCCTACCCGTGGGTGGGGCGTGCAGAAGTGCCTGCGCGATTGCCTCTGGGTGTGCACGCCCGGCCGGCCCACCCGTGGGTGGGTGTGCAGAAGGGCCTGCGTTTGCCTCTGGGTGTGCAGCCACGGCCGGCCTACCCGTGGGTGGGAGTGCAGAAGGGCCTGCAATTACCTTTGTGTGTGCCGCCCACGGCCAGCCCACCCGTGAGGTGGGCATGCAGAACTGTTTGCGTAGTGCCTCTGGGTGTGCCGCCCGACGGCCCGGCCCACCCGTGGGTAGGCGTGCAGAAGGAGCCTGCGTTTGCCTCTGGGTGTGCCGCCATTGTCGGCTCACCCGTGAGTGGGCGTGAAGAAGGGCCTGCGCTTTGACTCTAGGTGTGGGGCCACGGCCGGCCCACCAGTGGGTGGGGCGTGCAGAAGGCCTCGCGGTTGCCCCTGGGTGTGCAGCCACGGCCGGCCTTCCGTAGGTGGAGTGCAGAAGGGCCTCGCGAATACATCTGGGTGTGCCGCCACGGCCAGCACACCCTGCGGTGGGCGTGCAGAGCGGGCCTGCAGTTTCTTCTGGGTTGACGCTAGCGACCAGCTTACCCGTGGGTGGGCATGCAGAACTGTTTTATGCGTGTGCCTCTGGGTGTGCCGCCGCGGCCGGCCCACCCCCTGGGTGGGCGTGCAGAACTGTTTGTGCGGTGGCTCTGGGTGTGCGCGCGGCCGGCCCACCCGTGGGTGGGCGTGAAGAAGGGCCTGAGGTTCCCCTGGCTGTGCCGCCACGGTAGAGCCCACCCGCAGTGTGATGCAGAAGGGCGTGCGTTGCCTCTGGGTGTGCCGCCACGGCCGGCCCACCCGTAGGTGGGCGTGCAGAAGTGTTTGGCGTTTGCCTCTTAGTGTGCCGCCACGGCCGACCCACCCGTGGGTGGGGCGTGCAGAAAGGGTTTGCGTTTGCCTCTGAGTGTGCCCGCCACGGCCGGCCCACCCGTTGGTGGGTGTTCAGAAGGCTCCCTGCGGTTGCCTCTGGGTGTGCAGCCACGGGCCGGACCTTCACCCGTGGGTGGGCATGCAGACGGGCCTGCGTTTACCTCTTGGTGTGCCGCTGAGGCCAGCCCACCAGTGGGTGGGCGTGCAGAAGAACCTGCAGTTTCTTCTAAGTTGACGCGAACGACCAGCTTTCCCGTGGGTGGGCCTGCAGAACTGTTTGAATGTGCCTCTGGGTGTGCCGCCACGGCCGGCCCACCCGTGGGTGGGGCGTGCATTTGGGCCTGCATTTTCCCTGGGTGTGCCGCTACGGCCTGCCCACCCGTTGGTGGGTGTGCAGAAGGCCCTGCGGTTGCCTCTGGGTGTGCAGCCCGACCGGCTTACCACGTGTGTGGGGCGTGCAGAAGGGCCTGCGTTTGCCTCTGGGTGTGCCGCCCACGGCCGGCCCACCCGTGGGTAAGCGTGCACAACTGTTTCGCGTGTGTCTCTGGGTGTGCCGCGGCGACAGGCCCACCCGTGTGTGGGGCGATGCAACTGTTTTTCGTGTGGCTCTGGGTGTGCCCCCACGGCCGGCCCACCCCTGGGTGGGCATGCAGAAGGGTTTGCGTTTCCCTCTGAGTGTGCCGCCACGGCCGGCCCACCCCTGGGTGGGAGTGCAGAAGGGCCTGCGGTTGCCTCTGGGTGTGCCGCCACCGCCAGCCCACCCGTGGGTGGGCGAGCAGAAGGGTTTGCGTTTGCCTCTGGGTGTGTCGCCACGGCCGGTTCACCCGTGGGTGGGCGTGCAGAAGGGTTTGGCGTTTTCCCATGGTGTGCCGCCCGCGGCCCGGCCTACCCGTGGGAGGGGGTGCAGAAGGGCCTGCGGTTTCCTCTGGGTTGACGCAACGACCAACCCCCCCGTAGGTGGGCGTGCAGAATTGTTTGCGTGTGCCTCTGGGTGTGCCGCCACGGCCGGCCCACCAGTGGGTGGGCGTGCAGAAGGCTCTGCGGTTGCCTCTGGGTGTGCAGCAACGGCCGGCCTACCCGTGGGTGGGCGTGCAGAACTATTTGCGTGTGCCTCTGGGTGTGCCGCCACGGTAGGCCCACCCGTGGGTGGGCGTGCAGAAGGGCCTGCGGTTTCCTCTGGGTGTGTTGCCAGCGGCCGGCTCATCAGTGGGTGGGGCGTGCAGAAGGGCCTCGCGGTTGCATCTGTCTGTGCCGCTCACGGCCGGCCCACCTGTGTGTGGGCGTGCAGAAGGCCTCGCGGTTGCCTCTGGGTGTGCCGCCACGGCGGCCCACCCGTGGGTGGCGTGCAGAAGGGCCTGCGGTTGCCCCTGGTTGTGCCGCCGGCCGGCCCACCTGTGGGTGAAGCGGGCAGAAGGGCCTACGGTTTCCCTCTGGGTTGACGCGAACGACCAGCCCCTCCCGTGGGTGGGCGTGCAGAACTGTTTGCGTTTGCCTCTGGGTGTGCCGCCACGGTCGGCCCACCCGTGGGTGGGCGTGCAGAACTGTTTGCGTGTGGCTCTGGGTGTGCCGCCACGGCCGGCCCACCCGTGGGTGGGCGTGCAGAATACCCTGCGGTTGTCTCTGGGTGTGCCGCTACGGCCGGCCCACCCGTGGGTGGGCTTGCAGAACTGTTTGCGTGTGCCTCTGGGTGTGCCGCCACGGCCGGCCTACCCGTGGGTGGGCGTGCAGAAGTGCCTGCGGTTGCCTCTGGGTGTGCCGCCACGGCCGGCCCACCCGTGGGTGGGTGTGCAGAAGGGCCTGCGTTTGCCTCTGGGTGTGCAGCCACGGCCGGCCTACCCGTGGGTGGGCAGTGCAGAAGGGCCTGCAATTACCTTTGGGTGTGCCGCCACGGCCGGCTCACCCGTGAGTGGGCGTGAAGAAGGGCCTGCGTTTGACTCTAGGTGTGGTGCCACGGCCGGCCCACCAGTGGGTGGGCGTGCAGAAGGGCCTGCGGTTGCCCCTGGGTGTGCAGCCACGGCCGGCCTTCCCGTAGGTGGAGTGCAGAAGGGCCTGCGAATACATCTGGGTGTGCCGCCACGGCCAGCACACCCGTGGGTGGGCGTGCAGACGGGCCTGCAGTTTCTTCTGGGTTGACGCAACGACCAGCTTACCCGTGGGTGGGCATGCAGAACTGTTTGCGTGTGCCTCTGGGTGTGCCGCCACGGCCGGCCCACCCCTGGGTGGGCGTGCAGAACTGTTTGCGTGTGGCTCTGGGTGTGCCGCCACGGCCGGCCCACCCGTGGGTGGGCGTGAAGTAGGGCCTGAGGTTCCCCCTGGCTGTGCCGCCACGGTAGGCCCACCCGTGTGTGGGCGTGCAGAAGGGCGTGCGTTTGCCTCTGGGTGTGCCGCCACGGCCGGCCCACCCGTAGGTGGGCGTGCAGAAGTGTTTGCGTTTGCCTCTTAGTGTGTCGCCCGCGGCCCGACCCACCCGTGGGTGGGCGTGCAGAAGGGTTTGCGTTTGCCTCTGAGTGTGCCGCCCACGGCCGGCCCACCCGTTGGTGGGTGTTCAGAAGGCCCTGCGGTTGCCTCTGGGTGTGCAGCCACGGCCGGACTACCCGTGGGTGGGCATGCAAGGCAGACCTACGTTTACCTCTTGGTGTGCCACGCCGGCCAGCCCACCAGTGGGTGGGGCGTGCAGAAGCGACCTGCAGTTTCTTCTAAGTTGACATAGCGACCAGCTTTCCCGTGGGTGGGCCTGCAGAACTGTTTGAATGTGCCTCTGGGTGTGCCGCCACGGCCGGCCCACCCGTGGGTGGGCGTGCAGTAGGGCCTGCATTTTCCCCTGGGTGTGCCGCCACGGCCTGCCCACCCGTTGGTGGGTGTGCAGAAGGCCCTGCGGTTGCCTCTGGGTGTGCAGCCCCGACCGGCCTACCCGTGTGTGGGCGTGCAGAAGGGCCTGCGTTTGCCTCTGGGTGTGCCGCCACGGCCGGCCCACCCGTGGGTAAGCGTGCACAACTGTTTGCGTGTGGCTCTGGGTGCGACGCAACGAAAGGCCCACCCGTGTGTGGGTCTGCACAACTGTTTTCGTGTGGCTCTGGGTGTGCCGCCACGGCCGGCCCACCCCTGGGTGGGCGTGCAGAAGGGTTTGCGTTTCCCTCTGAGTGTGCCGCCACGGCCGTCCCACCCCTGGGTGGGAGTGCAGAAGGGCCTGCGATTACCTCTGGGTGTGTCGCCACGGTAGGCCCACCCGTTGCTGGGCGTGCAGAAGGGCCTGCAGTTTTTTCTGGGTTGACGCAACGACCAGCTTACCCGTGGGTGGGCGTGCAGAACTGTTTGCGTTTGACATTGGGTGTGCCGCCACGGCCGGCCCACCCGTGGGTGGGCGTGCAGAACTGTTTGCGTGTGCCTCTGGGTGTGACGCCGCTGCCGGCCCACCCGTGGGTGGGCGTGCAAAGGGCCTGCTTTTCCCCCTGGGTGTGCCGCCATGGTAGGTCCACCCGTGTGTGGGCGTGCAGAAGGGCCTGCGTTTGCCTCCGTGTGTGCCGCCACGGCCGGCCCACCCGTGGTTGGGCGTGCAGAAGGGCCTGCGGTTTCCTCAGGGTTGACGCAACGACCAACCAACCCGTAGGTGGGCGTGCAGAACTGTTTGCGTGTGCCTCTGGGTGTGCCGCCACGGCCGGCCCACCCGTGGGTGGGCGTGCAGAAGGGCCTGCGTTTGCCTCTGGGTGTGCCGCCACGGCCGGCCCACCCGTGGGTGGGCGTGCACAACTGTTTGCGTGTGGCTCTGGGCGTGCCGCAACGGCCGGCCCACTCGTGGGTGGGCGTGCAGAACTGTTTGCGTGTGGCTCTGGGAGTGCCGCCACGGCCGGCCCACCCGTGTATGGGCGTGCAGAAGGGCCTGCGGTTGCCTCTGGGTGTGCCGCCACGGGCAGCCCACCCGTGGGTGGGCGAGCAGAAGGGTTTGTGTTTGCCTCTGAGTGTGCCGCCACGGCCGGCCCACCCGTGGGTGGGCGTGCAGAAGGGTTTGCGTTTGCCCCTGGGTGTGCCACCACGGCCGGCCCACCCGTGGGTGGGCGTGAAAAAGGGCCTGCGGTTGCCTCTGGGTGTGCCGCCACGGCCGACCCACCAGTGGGTGGGCGTGCAGAAGGCTCTGCGGTTGCCTCTGGGTGTGCAGCAACGGCCGGCCTACCCGTGGATGGGCGTGCAGAACTATTTGCGTGTGCCTCTGGGTGTGCCGACACGGAAGGCCCACCCGTGTGTGGGCGTGCAGAAGGGCCTGCGGTTTCCTCTGGGTGTGTTGCCACGGCCGGCTCATCAGTGGGTGGGCGTGCAGAAGGGCCTGCGGTTGCATCTGTCCGTGCCGCTACGACCGGCCCACCTGTGTGTGGGCGTGCAGAAGGGCCTGTAGTTGCCTCTGGGTGTGCCGCCACGGCCGGCCCACCCGATGGGTGGCGTGCAGAAGGTCCTCCGCGGTTGCCTCTGGGTGTGCGCCGCTGACGTCAGCCCACCTGTGGGTGGAAGGGCAGAAGGGACCTCGCGGTTTTCCTCTGGGTTGGCATGAGCGACCAGCCCCTCCGTAGGTGGGCGTGCAGAACTATTTCGTTTGCCTCGGGTGTGCCGCCACGGTCGGCCCACCCGATGGGTGGCGATGCAGAACTGTTTCGCGTGTGGCTCTGGGTGTGCTGCCACGACGGCCCACCGGTGGGTAGGCGATGCAGAAGGCCCTGCGGTTGCCTCTGGGTGTGCGCTACGGCCGACCCACCCGTGGGTGGGCTTGCAGAACTGTTTGCGTGTGCCTCTGGGTGTGCCGCCACGGCCGGCCTACCCGTGGGTGGGCTTGCAGAGGTGCCTGCGGTTGCCTCTGTGTGTGCCGCCACGGCCGGCCCACCCGTTGGTGGGTGTGAAGAAGGGCCTGCATTTGCCTCTGGGTGTGCAGCCACGGCCGGCCTACCCGTGGCTGGGAGTGCAGAAGGGCCTACAATTACCTTTGGGTGTGCCGCCACGGCCAGCACACCCGTGGGTGGGCGTGCAGAAGGGCCTGCTGTTTCTTCTGGGTTGACGCAACGACCAGCTTTCCCGTGGGTGGGCGTGCAGAACTGTTTGCTTGTGCCTCTGGGTGTGCCGCCACGGCCGGCCCACCCGTGGGTGGGCGTGCAGAAGGGCCTGAGGTTCCCTCTGGCTGTGCCGCCACGGTAGGCCCACCCGTGTGTGGGCGTGCAGAAGGGCCTCCGTTTGCCTCTGGGTGTGCCGCAACGGCCGGACAACCGGAGGTGGGCGTGCAGAAGTGTTTGCGTTTGCCTGTTAGAGTGCCGCCACGGCCGACCCACCCGTGGGTGGGCGTACAGAAGGGTTTGCGTTTGCCTCTGAGTGTGCCACCACGGCCGGCCCACCCGTTGGTGGGTGTTCAGAAGGCCCTGCGGCTGCCTCTGTGTGTGCAGCCACGGCCGGACTACCCGTGGGTGGGCATGCAGAAGGGCCTGCGTTTACCTCTGGGTGTGCCGCCACGGCCAGCCCACCCGTGGGTGGGAGTGCAGAAGGACCTGAACTTTCTTCTAAGTTGACGCAACGACCAGCTTTCCCAGTGGGTGGGCCTGCAGAACTGTTTGAGTGTGCCTCTGGGTGTGCCGCCACGGCCGGCCCACCCGTGGGTGGGCGTGCAGTAGGGCCTGCATTTTCCCCTGGGTGTGCCGCCACGGCCGGCCCACCCGTTGGTGGGTGTGCAGAAGGCCCTGCGGTTGCCCCTGGGTGTGCAGCCCCGACCGGCCTACCCGTGTGTGGGCGTGCAGAAGGGCTGGCGTTTGCCTCAGGGTGTGCCGCCACGGCCGGCCCACCCGTGGGTAAGCGTGCACAACTGTTTGCGTGTTGCTCTGGGCGTGCCCCAACGGCCGGCCCACCCGTGTGTGGGCGTGCACAACTGTTTGCGTGTGGCTCTGGGTGTGCCGCCACGGCCGGCCCACCCCTGGGTGGGCCTGCAGAAGGGTTTGCGTTTGCCTCTGAGTGTTCCGCCACGGCCGGCCCACCCCTGGGTGGGCGTGCAGAACTGTTTGGGTGTGCCTCTGGGTGTGCCGCCACTGCCGGCCCCCCGTGGGTGGGCGTGCAGAAGGGCCTGCGATTACCTCTGGGTGTGCCGCCACGGTAGGCTCACACGTGTGTGGGCGTGCAAAGGGCCTGCAGTTTCTTCTGGGTTGACGCAACGACCAGCTTACCCGTGGGTGGGCGTGCAGAACTGTTTGCGTTTGCCATTGGGTGTTCCGCCACGGCAGGCCCACCCGTGGGTGGGCGTGCAGAAGGGCCTGCTTTTCCCCCTGGGTGTGCCGCCACGGTAGGCCCACCCGTGTGTGGGCGTGCAGAAGGGCCTGCGTTTGCCTCCCGTGTGTGCCGCCACGGCCGGCCCACCCGTGGTTGGGCGTGCAGAAGGGTTTGCGTTTGCCTCTGAGTGTGCCGCCACGGCCGGCCTACCCGTGGGTGGGCGTGCAGAAGGGCCTGCGGTGTCCTCTGGGTTGACGCAACGACCAACCCACCCGTAGGTGGGCGTGCAGAACTGTTTGCGTGTGCTTCTGGGTGTGCCGCCACGGCCGGCCCACCCGTGTGTGGGAGTGCAGAAGGGCCTGCGTTTGCCTCTGGGTGTGCCGCCACGGCCGGCCCACCAGTGGGTGGGCGTGCACAACTGTTTGCGTGTGGCTCTGGGCGTGCCGCAACGGCCGGCCCACTCGTGGGTGGGCGTGCAGAACTGTTTGCGTGTGGCTCTGGGTGTGCCACCACGGCCGGTCCACTCGTGGGTGGGCGTGCAGAACTGTTTGCGTGTGGCTCTGGGTGTGCCGCCACGGCCGGCCCACCCGTGGGTGGGTGTGCAGAAGGGTTTGCGTTTGCCCCTGGGTGTGCCGCCACGGCCGGCCTACCCGTGGGAGGGGGTGCAGAAGGGCCTGCGGTTTCCTCTGGGTTGACGCAACGACCAACCCACCCGTAAATGGGCGTGCAGAATTGTTTGCGTGTGCCTCTGGGTGTGCCGCCACGGCTGGCCCACCCGTGGGTGGGCGTGCAGAAGGGCCTGCGGTTGCCTCTGGGTGTGCCGCCACGGCCGGCCCACCCGTGGGTGGGCGTGAAGAAGGGCCTGCGGTTGCCTCTCGGTGTGCTGCCACGGCCGGCCCACCAGTGGGTGGGCGTGCAGAAGGGCCTGCAGTTTCTTCTGGGTTGACGCCACGACTGGCTTTCCTGTGGCTGGGCGTGCAGAACTGCTTGCGTGTGCCTTTGGGTGCGCCGCCACGGCCGGCCTACCCGTGGGTGGGCGTGCAGAACTGTTTGCGTGTGTCTCTGGGTGTGCAGCCATGTCCGGCCTACCGGTGGGTGCGCATGCAGAAATGATTGCATGTGGCTATGGGTGTGCCGCCACAGCCGGCTCACCTGTGGGAGGGCGTGCAGAAGGGCCTGCGGTTGCCCCTGGGTGTGTAGCCACGGCCGGCCCACCCGTGTGTGGGCGTGGAGAAGGGCCTGCGTTTGCCCCTGGGTGTGCCGCAACGGCCGGCCAACCCATGGGTGGGCGTGCAGAAGGGTCTGCGGTTGCCTCTGGGTTTACGCAACGGCCGGCTCACCCGTAGGTGGGCGTGGAGAACTATTTGCCTGTGCCCCTGGGTGTGCCGCTACGGCCGGCCCACCCGTGGGTGGGCGTGCAGAAGGGCCTGCGGTTTGCCCCTGGGTGAGCCTGCCGGCCCGACCACCTGTGGGTGGGCGTGCAGAAGGGCCTGCGGTTGCCTCTGGGTTGACGCAACGACCAGCCCACCCGTAGGTGGGCGTGCAGAACTGTTAGAGTGTGCCTCTGGGTCTGCCGCCACGGTCGGCCCACCCGTGGGTGGGCGTGCAGAACTGTTTGCGTGTGGATCTGGTTGTGCCGCCACGGCCGGCCCACCCGTGGTTGGGCGTGCAGAAGGCCCTGCGGTTGCCTCTGGGTGTGCCGCTACGGCCGGCCAACCGTGGGTGGGCGTGCAGAACTGTTTGCGTGTGCCTCTGGGTGTGCCGCCACGGCCGGCCCACCCCTGGGTGGGCGTGCAGAACTGTTTGGGTGTGCCTCTGGGTGTGCCGCCACTGCCGGCACACCCGTGGGTGGGCGTGCAGAAGGGCCTAAGGTTGCCCCGGGGTGTGCCGTCACGGTAGGCCCACCCGTGTGTGGGCGTGCAGAAGGGCCTGCGGTTGCCTCTGGGTGTGCCGCCACGGCCGGCCCACCCGTGGGTGGGCGTGCAGAAGGGTTTGCGTTTGCCTCTGAGTGTGCCGCAACGGCCGGCCCATTCGTGGGTGGGCGTGCAGAAGGGTTTGCGTTTGCCTCTGAGTGTGCCGCCACGGCCGGCTCACCAGTGGGTGGGTGTGCAGAAGGCGCTGCGGTTGCCTCTGGGTGTGCAGCCACGGCCGGCCTACCCGTGGGAGGGAGTGCAGAAGAGCCTGCGGTTACCTCTGGGTGTGCCGCCACGGCCAGCCCACCCGTGGGTGGGCGTGCAGAAAGGCCTGCAGTTTCTTCTGGGTTGACGCAACGACCAGCTTACCCGTGGGTGGGCGTGCAGAACTGTTTGCGTGTGCCTCTGGGTGTGCCGCCACGGGCGGCCCACCCGTGGGTGGGCGTGCAGAACTGTTTGCGTGTGCCTCTGGGTGTGCCGCCACGGCCGGCCCACCCGTGGGTGGGCGTGCAGTGGGTCCTGCGTTTGCTCCTGGGCGTGCCGCCACGGCCGGCCCACCCGTTGGTGGGTGTGCAGAAGGCCCTGCGTTTGCCTCTGGGTGTGCAGCCACGGCCGGCCTACACGTGGGTGGGCGTGCAGAAGGGCCTGCGGTTGCCTCTGGGTGTGCCGCCACGGCCGGCCTACCCGTGGGTGGGCGTGCAGAAGTGCCTGCGGTTGCTCCTGGTTGTGCAGCCACGGCGGGCCCACCCGTGGGTGGGCGTGCAGAAGGGCCTGCGGTTGCCTCTGGGTGTGCCGCCACGGCCGGCCCAACCATTGGTGGGTGTTCAGAAGGGCCTGCGTTTGCCTCTGGGTGTGCAGCCACGGCCGGCCTACCCGTGGGTGGGCGTGCAGAAGGGTCTGCGGTTTCTTCTGGGTTGACGCAGGGACCAGCCCACCCGTGGGTGGGTGTGCAAAACTTTTGCGTGTGCCTCTGGCTGTGCCGCGCACGGCCGGCCCACCCGTGGGTGGGCGTGCAGAACTGTTTGCGTGTGCCTCTGGGTGTGCCGCCACAGCCCGCCCACCCGTGGGTGGGCGTGCAGAAGGGCCTGCGGTTGCCCCTGGGTGTGCCGCGACGGCCGGCCCACCCGTGGGTGGTCGTGCAGAAGGGCCTGCGGTTGCCCCTGGGTGTGCCGCCACGGCCGGCCTACCCGTGGGTGGGCGTGCAGAAAAACCTTCGGTTTCCTTTGTGTCTGCCGCCACGGCCTACTCACCTGTGGGTGGGGCGTGCAGAAGGGCTCCGCGTGTTGCTCTGGGTGTGCCGCTGCGGCCGGCCCACCGTGGTGGGCGTGCAGAAGGGCCTGCTGTTGCCTCTGGGTGTGCCGCCACGGCCGGCCAACCCGTGGTGGGCGTGCTGAAGGGCCTGCAGTTTCCTCTGGGTTGGCCTTAGCGGCCGGCCTACCCGTGGGTGGGCGTGCAGAACTGTTTGCCTGTGCCTCTGGGTGTGCCGCCACGGCGGCCCACCCGTGGATGGGCGATGCAGAGCGGGTTTGCAGTTGCCTCTGGGTGTGCCGCCACGGCCGGCCCACCCGATGGGTGAAGCGTTCAGAAGGGCCTGCGGGGGTTCTCTGGGTTGGCGCAACATCCGACCCACCCGTGGGTGGGCGTGCAGAACTGTTTGGCGTGTGGCTCTGGGTGTGCAGTTACGGGCGGCCCACCCGTGGGTGGGCATGCAGAAGTGTCTGGGTTTGCCCCTGGGTGTGCTGCAGCGGCCGACCCCATTGGTGGGTGGGCGTGCAGAAGTGTCTGGGTTTGCCCCTGGGTGTGCCGCTAGCGGTTATGTTTTTGGGTGCCGAATTGTCTTTTGGATTTCCTGTATAAATAAACAAACTGTGATCAACAGTTCTGGAATAGGAGGATGGATATACTGTGTTAATATGTATTTGGCTTGCGGTCAGTGGTATTGTTGTTTATTTGCTGCTGCTTTCCATGTATTGCTCTCTATCTAAGTTTGCATTTAACAGTTTGTATATGTGAGGTATTTTGTAATTCAGTTTGTATCTGTACTTTCCTTTGTATACATTGTTTGGCTGTGTTTTGATGAAGTGTAAATAAAAAAAATCATTCAATTTCAAGTTGAATCTAATGAAGATACCCCACTCCTTCTCCCCCATCCCCCCCCGGCTCCTGTCTCTATTTGGTATGATTTATTCATTTTCTTGGCTGTCTTTCTTGGTTTTACTTCTCACTTTACATTTCAGTCTATTTCTGGCTTTGCTTTTCTGTTTTGAACTCTGTGTCTCTCTGGTTCTCCAAGTCTATCACTATATCCTTATTTCCCTCTACCACTCTTTCCCTATAAGTCTGTGTCTTTTTTCTCCGTTTCTCTAACTGCATCTTACTATTTTTCTTTAACCCCTAAGTCTTTTTGCTTTCTCTCTCTTACCCTGTTTCTAACTCTTTCTCTCTGACTGTGTTTCTTTTTCTCTAACTCTCTATTTCCCTCTCCCTTTATATTGTCTCCTTCTCTCTTTCTCATTTTATTTCCCTATTTCTCTCTATTTCCCTCTCTTTCATTCTCTGTCTGTTCCTCTAATTTTATTCTTTCTCTCCATCTGTTTCTTCATTTCCCTCTATTTCTTTCCCTCCCCCTCTGTTTCCTTTTAACTCTACTTCCTTCTAACTGTATTCCCCCCTCTTTCTTGCTCTATTTATTTCTTTCTCTATCTCTCTATTTCCCTTTCTCTCGCTCTCTTTTTCTCTTTCTAACTTTCTTTTTCCTTTCTAGCTTTAAAAAGCAGCAGTAGAAACTTTCAGGCTCCCTGGGGAGTAAATTTAAAAAATTAAAAACCTTTTAAACATTTTAAATAAAAAAATTTACTCCTCAAGGAGCCAGAAAATTTCTACTGCTGCACCAGACTATTTTTTCTTCTTTTTTATATATAGTATATATAGGCCTTAATTACCAACCCCACCCCACTCAAGGGAAGGAGGCCCCGCCCCAAGAAAGAGGCCCCGCCCCCAAGGATCATGAGGCCCCACCCCCAGGGGGAGGGCCCCTGCCCCCGTGGGTGAAGCCCCCGCCCCAGAAGAGGGTCTGCCCCTGGGGTGTGGCCCCAGTGGATGTGGTTTCCCTTTCCTGGGGGTGGGGCCTGATTTTCTGGTGGTGAACCTCTTTTTCCTGGGGAGTGCCCCCCTCGGTGGGCAGAATCTTACACGAGGGGCGTGGCCTACTCCCGGGTGGGCACGGCTTTCCCCAGGGAAGCCCAGCCCCCTCCCGGTGGGCGAGGCTTCTCCTCCGGTGTCGCAATTGGGGTGATGAGAGAACAAGGCAGCCCCAGGTGTGAGCACTTACAGTAAGCAGTCCCAGGTATTCGCAGTGACCATGGCGAGGGGGCAGGTCCTGCTGGGGGGCTCTTTGGGGAGAGGGTTTCACTGCTCTCTTCGGGAATGGGGCTGCTACTTGGAGAGCAGTTTATCGGGGGCTTCCAGGGGTTCCCTCATGGAGCGGAGGTGAGAGCACCTCACAGGATCTGGGGAGGCTGCCATGCAGAGCACTGCTACAGGGAGGTGCTGAGGGACAAACTTCTGTGCGAGGAAGCAACTGCTGAACAGGTGAGCCCGTGTGGCTTTGTGAGTGGGAACTTGTCTCTTTTCCCTTGTCACTTTTATCTTGTCCATGTCTCCCTGGTGCCCCCAGAAAAACAATGGGGGCTATGAGGGACACAAGAAATTTAAATTGCAGAGAGTGACCCCTCTTCCGTTATTGTGTGTGTTTTAAACTGCGGGAACTAGCCCTCCACCTGTGATTTTTAAGGGGGACGGACAGAGGCGTGCGGTCGCGAACAGTGCCGAGCCGAAGCTGTGCCGGAGCGGCGACGCGAGCGGAGCCGCCTCCAGCCAGCTCAGTTCTCCCGGGAGGGACTCGCGGGAGCCAGCGGGGCCGCCTGGACCTGGTGCCGCCCAGCTGGGCCGAGCAGCAGCAGGCGCTGTCTCTCGCCCGGAGGAGCCCGCCCTGAGGAGCGGTTTTTCAGCCCTGGGGGCCGCCTCGCCCGGCGCCGCGCCGCCCCCGCCCGGCGCGCGCCCCCGCCCGGCGCCGCCCCGCCTGGCGCCGCCCCCCGCCCCCGCCCGGCCGCCCCCGCCCCCGCCCGGCGCGCCCCGCCTCCCGCCCCGGCGCCGCTCCCCGCCCGGCGCTGCTCGCCCGGCGCCCCTCCCCGCCCGGCGCCGCTGCTCCCGGCGCCGCTCCCGCACGGCACCGCGCACCCCGCTTCCGGCACCGCCCCCGCCCGCGTCGCCCCCGTTCGGCGCTGCCTCCGCCCGTTGGCCGCCCCCGCCCGTTCGGCGCCGCTCCCCGCCCCCGTTCGCGCCCCCGTTCGCGCCCTCGCCCCGTTGCGCCGCCCCGCCCTGGCGCTGCCCCCGCTTCGGCGCCCGCTCCGCCCTGCTGCCCGTCTGCCCCGCCAGCGCCGGCTCCGGCCCCCGCCCGGGCGCCTGGCTGCCCGTCTCGCCTGCGCCGGCTCCGGCCCTCGCCCGGCGCCCGGCTCCGCCTTCCGCTCGGGCGCCGCTCCCGCCTTCCGCCCGGCGCCCGCTCCGGCCCCCGCCCGGCCGCTCCGCCCTCGCCCGAGCGCCGGCTCCCGCCCCCGCCTCCCGGGTCCTGCTCCTCCCTCGCCCGGCTACCGGCTCAGCGCCGCGTCCCTGCCCGGCGCCCGCGACAGCGCGCGTGCCAGCGCTTAGTGCCGCCAGCCGAAGCGTGCCACCCCGCCCAGCGGGCAGCGCCCCGGCCCCGGGCTGAGTCCCGGCATCGCGGCGTTGGGGATTGTGGCTCGTCAGATTGCGTGTAAAAGCCATGGAAGGGAAGAAAGGGGAAAAGGTGGCAGGACGGGTAGCTCGTTTTGTTTCTGTGGACTCCTGTCCTGGGACAGCTGCAGAACACTTCGGTTTCAAATAATGCTGCCCCAATCCAGTGAACTTGAATCTTTTTGAGGCACTTTTGGATCCTTCTGATCCTTTACCTGCAAGCTGTGGGCTCAGAAACACTTGCCCCTTCTGGATGGGTTTTTTACACATACAAATTCGTTTTCTTAGAGAAGCCATCAGGTGTAATGAAAACTTATGGAAAGTGGGTGGGTGGCACACCAGCTGCTAATGTAGGTCTTGGGCTTTCTTCTTTTTCTCTTTAACCTGTTCTTTGAGGGGTCTTCAGCTGGAAAATGGAAATGGGGTGGGAATTAAGCTTTCCCATTTTTGAAGTATTGCTGTGGATTTTGGTATGTCAAGTGACACACCACCAAAAATAGGATTGGAAAGAACTGAGCTTTCGGGACTCTGCACTTAATTCTTTTAATGTGTTTGTGCTGGTGCAGGAAATGCCAGTGCCAAAGCAATTCCGTGTCTCTAACATTAGCCGCAGCACCTTTATGCCAAGTGCCTCGATGTGGGGTTTTCACGTCAGTTTTTATGGTCTAAAGGCTTTTCTTGTGCCCCAAAAGCCGCAAGGAACCCCTGCCAGAAACAGGCCTTCATTGCGTAGCTGGGATTTTCATTTGCTCTTGGGATTCTTCTCTCAATCTTTTTGGAGTTCTTCTGCCAGACTGGGGCTGTGACCCCCGAGCCACGCAGGGTCTGTTGCCTTGCTAAATTGGAATGAAATTGGCCAAGTCCATCAGGAAAGCAAAACCATCCCAAGATTCGTTTGGCCAAAGACGAACCCGTGAAGATGTCCATACTAGCAGTGGGTGTGGCGCTCGATACTATTGGTTGTGTGTCCTTCCTGCTTTCACCTGGGCTGGAAGGATGGGCATAACTGGCCTGTATTTATCATATGAAAATGATGTTACTAAATTTGTCCATAAAGTTCTGATTGTTATTATTATTACTATTACTCATTTTTTCTGACAGAAAACATTATCATTTTGCCTTTCCCACGTTGTTTTCAGGTGCTGCCCCCAGATGGACATCTGTCGTCTCAGACATCGATTGCCTATGGGAGGAAGGAGAGGCTTTGCGCACACCTGCACAGCTCAGGTGGATGTGACAGAATCGGTGTGGCCTGACAAGGCACGACTAGCTGTCTGCGTTCTGGAGCGCCTCCAAACCATTCTCTGTCAGGTTTTTGGAGGGGATTCTCTTTGGAATTTCTTGCAATGCAGCACTTCGGCGTGTCCCTTTGCGCAAAGTCCAGTGGTAAAGGGATTGAATAACTGACAAGCAGGGTCTGGGATGAAAATGGTTGTTAAAAATTAAGCAAAGAATGCAATAAGAAAAATGAGCATCCTTTTAAAGTCTGAAAATAGTTTGGAATAAAAATGCTGGGAAAAAGGCACTTTTGTATTTGAATCGGTGTAACCTGGGTAAAATCTATAGTGAGCAATCAGAGCAGAAATGTGAAAGCCGGGATTCTTTTGACTTCTGCAGGGAACTTCATTTTCTTTTCCTGCTCTCTTTCAGGACAGGAAAAATCATTACACTGCTCCCATCTTTGCCAAAAGCTGTGGTGTTTGAGCAGCCAAAGCCAAGAGGCTTCAGCATCAGGGGTCTGCTCCAGAAAGCTCCTGGTCCCTGCCCATGCTGTTGGGTATGTCAGAGGATGCTGGGTTCCTCTTTTCCTTCCTACTGGGAGTAGCTTCCTAGGGGAATCTGGGTGAAATGCCAGCTCTCCTGGCTTTCAGGGATGCAAGGACTGAGGGACTCACACGTTTACCTGGGGCTTTCCAGCAAGAGGAAATGGGGTTCAGAGCCGCGTGTCCCATCAGGCTGCATTTCCCTCTTGAGGGACAGAGAGTCTGGGGCCGAGGCGAGATCGCCCACGGGGCGCTCGGAAGAGCATTCCAGGGAACAGGGAGCTCGGAATTTCAGAGTGCCGCTTGAACCATTGCCTTAGGTCTGCTCCGTCTCTGTCTCTGACCAATGGGATTTGTGCTGTGGAGAGGGGTGCTGTCAGGAACAAAAGGTGGAGTAAAATCCTTTCTGGGGATGTGCAGCAAAAGGACTGGAATAGTATGGAAGGAGAGTATTTATAAACTCTATAGCTATTTCTCTCCCACAATTAAGATGGAGCAGCGATGGGGGTGGTTGGGTTTGGCTGGGCCTGTTATTCTTTGTGCAATTTTTTAATTGTTGTACAATTTACTGTCCAGTATCTTTCTAACAAAAGCTGTCAGAAATTTAGCTTAAGGATTAGAACATGGGTCCATTCACTGCAAAAATTTGCCAAGGCTGGAGGGATTGGGGTGATGGCTGCCCCCAGGAAAGGTTACTTATTAATACTGTGTCAGATTTCCCTCAGTGACTCTATGGCTGCGAGTTCACGTTATTCTCACTAGATAACTGGAAATTATTTCAGTATCATTAGAAATTTTAGAAAAATCCAGCTAAAAATGTCACCCCTGCTCCCCTTTAAGTTAACCCAGTTTTGCCCAGTTAGGAACTGCACCGAGGTGAGGCAGGGGAAATGGCATCAGGGAACAGCTGTAGAATTCAAAGGCAGAAGAGAAGGCGTACCAGCAAAGGGAAAGATTTCACAAAAGCATATCTGTGGTGTAATTAATAATAATTTCTGATTCCCCAGTGAGAACACCAACTCACAGTCATTCAGGCCTGATAGATCCCTGCACGCGATGTGAGAGCTCAGCACACATCCGCCCAGAGCCAAGGCCAGCATCTGAAAAGAAGAAAAAACAGAAGAAAAAGGTGACTTCTTTTACTTTAAAGTTCTTTCAGGTTCCTAAAGCCCCTAGCAACATCTGCTC
>JAPFBE010000964.1:10000-18304 GCA_034336665.1 Luscinia megarhynchos | reverse complement strand
GTTGGATGGATGGAAGGATCGATAGTTGGATAGAGTATGGATGGATGAATGATGGATGATGGATGGATGAAGATGGATGGATGATGGATGGATAGATGATGGATGGATGAATGGAAGATTGATGGATGGATGATGGGATGATGCATGGAGAGATGGATGATGTATGAGTGATGGATGGATGGATGATGGATAGGATGATGAATAGTGGATGTGATGATGGATGGATGGATGGATGGATGGATGGATGGATGGATGGATGGATGGATGATGGATGGATGGATGGATGGATGGATGGATGGATGATGGATGGATGGATGGATGGATGGATGGATGGATGGATAGGATGGATGGATGGATGGATGGATAATGATGGAGGATGGATGGATGGATGGATGGATGGATGATGCGATGGATGGATGGATGGATGGATGGATGGATGTGATGGATGGATGGATGAATGATCTGATGGATGGAATGATGGAGGATGGATGGATGGATGGATAGATGGATGGATGGATGGATATGGATGCGTGATGGATGATGGATGGATGGATGGATGGATGGATGGATGTTACGATGAATGATAGATGGATGGGTATGATGGATGGATGGATGATAGATGGATGGATGGATGGATGGATGATGGATGATGGATGGATGGAAAGATGGATGGATGGATTTGATAGAATGGATGGATGAATGGATGATGGATGGATGGATGATGGATGTGATAAGATGGATGAGATGGATGATAGATGGATGATGGATGGATGATAGATGGATGATGAATAGGATGAGATGAAATACATGATGGATGATGGATGGATGGATGGAATAAGATGGATAGATGAAAGATAGATAGATGATATGATACGATGATGGATAAGGATGGATGGATGGATGGATGAATGGATATGGATAGATAAGATGGATGAGATAAGATGGAGATGGAATGGAATGGATGAGATAAGATGAATGATAGATGAATAGATGATATGAATGGATAAGATGGATAGAGATGGATGAGATAGATAGAAGAATGATAAGATAGATGATAAGATGAATGGAATAAGATAGATGATAGATAGATAGATAGATAGATAGATAGATAGAATGAGATAGATGAATGAATAGATGAATGAATGGAATAAGATAGATAAGATGAGATAGATAGATAGATAGATAAGATAGATAGATAGATAGATAGATAAGATAGATAGATAGATAGATAGATAGATAGATGAGATAGAATAAATGATAGATGAATGGAAATGAATGAATAGATATAAGATAGAATAGATAAGATAGATGAATGATAGATAGATAGATGGATATGATAGATAATGCTGAGATAGATAGATAGAATAGAATGGATAGATAGAGATAGATAGATAAGATAGAATAGATAGATGATGAATGATAAGATAGATAGATAGATGATAGATAGAATGAGATAGATAGATAAGAATAGATAGATAGATATGAATGGAATAGATGATAGATAGATAAGATAAGATAGATAGATAGATAGATATAGATGAATAGATACATAGATGAGAATAGATAAGATAGATAGATGAATGATAAGATAGATAGATAATAGATAGATATAGATAGATAGATAGATAAGATAGATAGATGATAGATAGAATAGATAGAATAGAATGAATAAGATGAATAAATATAGATAGATAGATAGATACATAGATAAGAATAGATAGATAGATAGATAGATAGATAGATATAGATAGACTAATAAGATAGATAGATGATAGATAGATGAATGAATAAGATAGATAGAATAGAATAGATAGATAAGATAGATATAGATAGATAAAATAGATAAGATGAATAGAATAGTATAGATAAATAAGATAGATAGATAGATAGATATAGATAGAAAGATAAGATAATGATAGATAGAATGAATGAATGAATAAAATAGATAGATAGAAAGATAGATAGATAGATAGAATAGATAAGATAGATAATGATAGATAGATAGATAAATAGATAAAGATACATAATGAATAATAGATAGATAGATAATAGATACATAAGATAATGAATGATAAGATAAATAGAATAATAGATATGAATAATAGATAAAGATAGATAATAGAGATAGATAATGATAGATAAAGATAGATAGATAGATAGAGATAGATAGATAGATAAGATAGATAGATGAGATAAATAGATAGATAGATAAGATAGATAGAATGAATAGATAGATAGATAGATAGAATAAAATAAATAGATAGATAAATAGATGGAATAATAAGATAGATAATAAGATAGATATGAATAGAATAAGATAGATAGATAGATAAGATAGATAGATAGAATAGATAATGATAAAGATAGATAAGATAGATAGAATAAATGAATGATAGATAGATAAGATAGATAAAGATAAGATAGATAGATAGATAGATAATGAATAGAATAGATAGAATAGAATAAGATAGATAAGATAAATGATAGATAGATAGATAATAGATAGATAAGATAGATAGATAGATAAGATAGATAGATAGATAGATAGATGAATAAGATAGATAGATAGAATAGATAGATAGATAGATAGATGAATAAAATAAATAGATAGATAATAGATGAATAGATAAGATAGATAAGATAGATAGATAAGATAGAATGAATAGATAAGATAGATAGAATAGATAGATAGATAGATAGATAGATAAAGATAGATAGATAAGATAAGATAAGATAGATAGATAGATAGATAAGATAGAATGGATAGATAGATATAGATAGATAGATAAGATAGATAGATAGATGAATGAAAATGATAGATAAGATAGATAGATAGATAATAGATAGATAGATAATAGATAGATAGATAATAGATAGATAGATAGATAAATGAATAGATAGAATAGATGAGATAGATAGATAGATATATAGATGAGATAGATAAGATAGATAGAATAAAGATAGAATGGAATAGATAGATAGAAGATAGATAAATAGAATGAGATATAATAGATAGAATAGATATATAGATAGATAAGATAGATAGATAGATAGATAGATAGATAGATATGGAATGAATAGATAGATATGATAGATAGATAATGGAATAGATAGATAATGATAAATAGATAGATAATGGAGATAGATAAATAATAAGATAAATAGATAGATAGATAGATAAATGAATAGATATGATAAGATAAATGAAGATAGATAGATAAGATAGATAGATAGATAGATAGATAGATAAATGAATAGATAGAAAGATAGATAGATAGATAGATAATAGAATGAAATAATAGATAGATAATATAATAGAATAATGATAAATGATAGATAGATAGATAGATAGATAGATAAATAGATAGATAAGATAGAATAGATAAGATAGATAGAAGAATAGATAAGATAGATAGATAGATAGATAGAATGATAGATAGATAGAATAGATAGATAGAATAGATAGATAGATAGATAGAATAATAGAATAGATAGATAGATATAGATAGATAATGATAGATAGAATAGATAGATAATAGATAGATAGATAGATGGAATGGAAAGATAGATAGATAGATAGATAGATAGATAGATAGATAGATAGATACAGAATAGATAGAAATGAGATAGATAGATAGATAGATAGATAGATAGATAAGATAGATAGATAGAATGAATAGATAGAATAATGAAAATAGATAGATGTATAGATAGATAAGATAGAATAGATAGATAGATAGATGAATAGATAGAATAGATAAGATAGATAGATAGATGAATGAATGAAATAGATAGAATAAATAGATAGATGAATAGAAATAGATAGATAGATAGTATAGATAGATAGATAGATAGATAGATAGATAAGATGAGATAGATAGATATATAGATAGATAAGATAGATAGATAGATGAATAGATAGATAGAGATAGATAGATAGATAGATAGATAGATGAATGATAGATGAATGAATAAGATAGACATAGATAGATAGATGAATGGATGAGATAGATAGATAAGATAGATAGATAATAGATAGATAGATGATAGATAGATAGATAATGAATGATGGATAAGAATGATAGATGAATAGATAGATGGATAGATGGATGGAGGAATGATTGATGGATGGATGAATGAATGCATGGAGTATGGATGTATGGATGATGGATGAATGATGGACGGATGGATGATGAATGATGTATGTATGGAGGATGGATGGATGGATGGATGGATGGATGGATGGATGGATGGATGGATGGATGGATGAATGGATGGATGGATAGATGGAAGGAAGGATGGATGATCGATGGATGGGTGGATGGATGGATGGATGGATGGACGGATGGGTGGATGGGTGGAAGGATGGATGATCGATGGATGGGTGGATCGATGGATGATGGATTGATGGATGGATCGATATACGGATGGATGATAGATGGATGATGAATGGATGGATCAATGCGTGATGGATGATGGATGGATGGATGATGGATGAATGGATGTTCGATGAATGATGGATGGATGTATGATGGATGGATGGATGATAGATGGATGGATGGATGGATGTTCGATGAATGATGGATGGATGGCAGATGGATGGATGATTTATGGAGGGATGGATGGATGGATGGATGGATGATGGATGGATGGATGATGGATGGATGGATGGATGGATGATAGATGGATGATGGATGGATGATAGATGGATGATGAATGGATGGATAAATGCATGATGGATGATGGATGGATGGATGGATGGATGGATGGATGGATGGATGGATGGATGGATGGATGGATGGATGGATGGATGGATGGATGGATGGATGGATGGATGTATGATGGATGGATGGATGATGGATGGATGCATGGATGGATGGATGGCTGAATGGATGGATGGATGGATGGATGAATGGATGGATGGATGGATGGATGGATGGATGGATGGATGGATGTTGTATGGATGGATGGTGGATGGATGTATGAATGGATGGATGGAGGATGGATGGATGGATGAAGTATGGATGGATGATGGATGGATGAATGGATGGATGGATGGATAGATGGATGGATGGATGGATGGATGGATGGATGATGGATGGATGGATGGATGGATGGATGGATGGATGGATGGATGGATGGATGATGGATGGATGAATATGAATGGATGGATAGAGATAGATGAATGGATGGATGGATGGATGGATGGATGATATATGGATAGATGAATGGATAGGGATGGATGGATGATAGATGGATAGATGGATAGATGGATGATAGATGGATGAGATGGATGGATGATAGATAGATGATAGATAGAGATGATAGATGGATGATGAATGGATGAGATAGATAGATAGATGGATAGATAGATGGATGAGATGGATAGATGGATAGAATGGATAATGATGGATAGATAGATGGAATGGAATAGATGGATAAGATAGATGGATAGATGGATAGATAAGATGGAATGGATAGATAGATAGATAGATGGATAGATAGATAGATATAGATAGATGGATAGATAGATAAGATGGATAGATAGATAGAGATAGATGGATAGATAGATGGAATGAATAGATAAGATAGATAGATAGATAAGATAAGATAGAATGGATAGATGAATAGATAGATAGATAGATGAATGAATGGAATGATAGATAAGATAGATAGATAGATAAGATAGATAGATAGATGAATGGATAGATAGATAAGATAGATAGATAGATGGAATAGATAGATAGATAGATAGATAAGATAGATAGATAGATAGATAGATAGATAGATAGATAGATAGAATGAATGAATGAATAGATAGAATAGATAGATAGATGAATGATAGAATAGATAGATAGATAGATAGATAGATAAGATAGATAGATAGATAGATAAGAATGAATAAGATAGATAGATAGATAGAATAGATAAATAGATAGATAGATAGATAGAATAGATAGATAAGATAGATGGATAATGAATAGATAGAATAGATAGATAGAATAGATAGATAAGATAGATAGATAAAGATAGATAGATAATAGAATAGATAATAGAATAGATAGATAGAATGAGATAGATAAGATAGATAGAATAATAGATAGATAGATAGATAGAATAGATAAGATAGAAATAAGATAGATAGATAGATAGAATGAGATAGATGAATAGATAGATAGATAGATAGATAGATAGATAGATAGATAGATAGAAATAGATAGATAGATAGATGAATAGATAGATAGAATAGATAGATAGATAAGATAGATAGAATGAATGAATAGATAGATAATAAGATAGATAGATAATAGATAGATAGATAGATAGATAAGATAGATAGATAGAATAGATAGATAAGAATGAATAGATAATGATAGAATAGATAGATAAGATAGATAGATAAGATAGATAAGATAGATAGAATGAATAAATAGATAGATAGATAGATAAGATAGAATGAATAGATAGATAATGAATAGAATAGATGAATAGATAGAATAGATAGATAGATAGATAGATAATAGATAGATAGATAGATAAGAATAGATAATAATAGATAGAATATATAGATAGATAGATAGATAGATAGATAGAATGAATAGATAGAAATAGATAGATAGATAGATAGATATAGATAGATAGATAATGGAATAAGATAGATAGATAGAATAGATAGATAGATAATGAATAGAATAGATAAGATAGATAGATAGATAGATAGATAGAATAGAATAGATGAATAGATAGATAGATAGAATAGATAATAGATAAGATAGATAGATAGATAGATAGATAGATAGATAATAGATAGATAGATAGAATAGATAGATAGATAGATAGAATAGATAGAATAGATAGATAGATAGATAGATAGATAAGATATAGATAGAATAGATAAGATGAATAGATAGATAGATAGATAAGATAGATAATGAATAGATAGATAGAATAGATAGATAGATAGATAGAATAGATAAAGATAGATAGATAGATAGATAGATAGATGAATAGAATAGATAGATAGATAAGATAGATAGATAGATAGATAAGATAGATAATAGATAGATGGAATAGATAGAATGAATAGATAAGATAGATAGATAGATAGATAGATAGATAAGATAGATAGATAGATAGATAGATAGATAGATAAGATAGATAGATAGATAGATAGATAGAATAGATAGATGAATGAATAGATAGATAGATAGATAGATAGATAATAGATAAGATAGATAGATAGATAGATAAGATAGATAGATAGATAGATAAGAATAGATAGAATAGATAGATAGATAGATAAGATAGATGAATAGATAGATAATGAATAGATAGATAGATAGATAGATAGATAGATAGAATGAATAGATAGATAGATAGAATGAATAAGATAGATAGATAGATAGATGAATAGATAGATAGAATGAATAGATAGATAGATAGATAGAATAGATAGATAAGATAGATAGATAGATGAATAGAATGAATAGATAGAATAGATAGATAGAATAGATAGATAGATAGATAGATAGATAATGAAATAGATAATAGATAGATAGATAATAAAATAAGATAGATAGATAGATAGATAGAATGAAAATAGATAGATAATGATAGAATGAATAGATAATAAAGATAGATAGATAGATAGAATAGATAGATAGAATAGATAGAATAATGAATAAATAGATAGATAGATAGATAGATAATGAATAGATAGATAGAATAGATAGAATAGATAGATAGATAAGATAGATAGATAGATAGATAAGATAGATAGATAGATAGATAAGATAGATAGATAAGATAGATAGATAGATAGATAGATAATGGAAATAGATAGATAGATAGATAGAATAGATAGAATAGATAGATAGATAGATAGATAGATAGAATAATGGAATAGATAGAATGAATAGATAGATAGATAGATAGATAGATAGATAGATAGATAGATAGATAGATAGATAGATAATGGAAATAGATAGAATAGAATAATGAATAGATAGATAATAGATAGATAGATAGATAGATAGATGAAATAGATAGATAGATAGATAATGAATGAATGAATAGAATAGATAGATAGATAGAGATAGATAGATAGATAGATAGATAGATAGATGATAGATAAGATAGATAAGATAGATAGATAGATAGATAGATAGATAGATAGATAGATAGATAGATAAGATAGATAGATAGAATAGATAGATATGAATAGATAGATAATAGATAGATGAATAGATAGATAGATAGATGAATAAAGATAGATAGATAGATAGATAGATAGATAGATAGATA
>JAPFBE010000963.1:0-18335 GCA_034336665.1 Luscinia megarhynchos | reverse complement strand
AACTTCCTGGCGCTGCGCGGCGAGGACCCCGACAAGTATTTCCTGAACGGGGGCTGGACCATCCAGTGGAACGGGGACTACCGGGTGGCAGGCACCACCTTCACCTACAGGAGGACGGGCAACTGGGAGAACCTCACCTCTCCAGGGCCCACGGCGGAGCCCGTGTGGATCCAGGTGGGATGGAGCTGCCTGCCCCTGGGGCTGCCCTGCCCCAGGGATGGGCTCGGCACCCCCTGGGCTCTGCTTTTCACACTTCCTGGGGAGCGATTCCAGCCCGCAGCACTTCCAAACCCTTTGCAGCGTTCTGCAAATTATTGACAGAGGAGAGGGAGTGTGAGGAGAAGGAGCCATTTCCTGAGCTTGCCTGTGTCTTACCACGAGCAGGGAGAGAGCCCCTAGTGCTGCTGGCTGGGCTGGACAGGCAGGAGACAGGGAGCTGCAGAGATCTCAGGAGTCTGTCCTTGTGACCATGAGGCCAAGCCTTCCTCTGGAGAAACCAGGGGGAGTCACCCATGGATGGTGATGAAATCCCTGGTGGTGCCAGCTGTGGGCCCCAGGATCCCCCTGCCCCATGCACTTCCCAGAGCATCCCTGCCTCTGCAGAGATTGAGCAGCCAAAATCTCCTCCTGCCTTCCCTGCAGCAGCAGCTGGGGCTGGGATGTGAGATCCTGAGCCAGCTGCCACCAAGGGCTGCTGTTGATGGGAATGCTGCACCACAAATCTCTTTCTGGGATTCATAACCTAATGAAAACCTTTGCACAAAACGTTTCAATATTCGTGGAGAGGTTTTTGGAAAGATGCCCTGGCTCCTGCCAAAGCTCCAAGAACAACAAAGCTTTGGCAATAATGGGAGTGCTTAGGCTAAGAAAAACAGGGATGAACTCCTGGCCCCTGCGAGCACGGGTGTGGGAGGTGCTCTGAGCAGGGCGTGTGCCAACCCCAGGAGCAGCAGGAGTGAGAGGCAGTTTAGGAAATTCCACCCCTGGGCAGGGACACCCTCCACAAATCAGGTTATTCCAGGTGCCATCCTGCTGTGTTGTGGAGCTGGGCACAGGGTCACGTCCTTCTGGACTTGCTCCTTCTCTGTGAGAAGCCCCCAGGGTGGAAATGCCACCCCCAAGCTGTGTCCCTAGCTGTGTTCACCCCCCTGGCCATCCCCTGTGTCCCCAGCTGTGTTCACCCCCTGCCCATCCCCTGTGTTCACTCCCTGTCCATCCCCTGTGTCCCCCTGTGTCCCCAGCTGTGTTCATCCCTGTCCATCCCCTGTCCATCCCCTGTGTCCCCCTGTGTCCCCACTGCTGTTCACCCCCTGTCCATCCCCTGTGTCCCCCTGTGTCCCCAGCTGTGTTCATCCCTGTCCATCCCCTGTCCATCCCCTGTGTCCCCCTGTGTCCCCACTGCTGTTCACCCCTGTCCATCCCCTGTGTCCCCAGCTGTGTTCACCCCCCTGCCCATCCCCTGTGTTCACTCCCTGCTCCATCCTGTGTCCCCAGCTGTGTTCATCCCTGCCCATCCCCTGTGTCCCCAGCTGTGTTCACCCCCTGTCCATCCCCCTGTGTCCCCCTGTGTCCCCACTGCTGTTCACCCTGTCCATCCCCTGTGTCCCCCAGCTGTGTTCATCCCTGTCCATCCCCTGTGTCCCTCAGCTGTGTTCACCCCCCTGCCCATCCTGTGTCCCCAGCTGTGTTCACTCCCCTGCCCATCCTGTGTCCCCAGCTGTGTTCACCCCTGCCCATCCTGTGTCCCCAGCTGTGTTCATCCCTGCCCATCCCCCTGTGTTCACCCCTGTCCATCCCCTGTGTCCCCAGCTGTGCTCATCCCTGCCCATCCCCTGTGTCCCCACCTGTGTTCATCCCTGCCCATCCTGTGTCCCCAGCTGTGTTCACCCCTGCCCATCCTGTGTCCCCCAGCTGTGTTCACTCCCCTGCCCATCCCCTGTCCATCCACTGCTGTATCTGGTGTTCCCTTTGGGGTGACAACCCCAAGTAGGAGAGCAGGAAGGGCCTTTGCAGGGGTTTCACAGAGATGTTTTATTTCAGCCATGAGTGTGCATCATCCAGAGTTCTAGGAATAAAGGCAAAGGGGCTTGTGAGGGCCCAGGTTTAAGTACATGGGATGAGCAGGGTGGGGAGAGCATCAGAGACCAGTTCCCAGGGGACATGGGGTGGCACAAGGGTGGGTTGGGGCAAAGGGCCAACAGGGAATCGGGTGGGGAGTGAGCAGAGGCTGAGGGACAGGGAGAGGGCTGACCCCGGGCTCAGAGCAGGAGTGCCAAGAGCAGGCAGTGAGAGAGGCCTCCCTGCTCCCTAACTGGGAACACCCCTCTGGGCTGCACACCAGCTGCTGTTCCAGGAGAGCAACCCCGGGTCAGGGTACCAGTACACTCGATCCAGCCTGCCGACAGCGACAACCAGCTGGAGCCGCCCCAGTTCCTGTGGGAGCTTTGGCTCCTGGAGCACCTGCACGGCCACCTGTGGCTGGGTGAGAGCAGCCCTGCACACCCGTGCTGGGAGGGAACTGCAGGAATTTTATGGGTGCTTAGCAAGTCATTTTAAAACAATAAATGAAATAAAATGTTAGCAGTATTTAATATAAGTGCTAAAAATAGTTAGGTTAAAGTTTAAGGCTTCTTTCTTTGTTTAAATAATACCAAATGCCACAAATACCAAAAAGCCAGCAGACATTTTGTCTTAAGCTTAGCAAAAAAGTCTAAAAATAAAAATTACAAATAAAAAAGCAGTCAAGCATGCCACTTTACAAAACAAAGCTGCCCTTAATTTCCTTTTACTAGCTCATAGATGCAGCTGCAAAATTTTCTAAAATTATGCTGCATAAATTTATCAAATCATTTTGTTTCCATTCATAAACAGTTGCAAAATTTAAAAAAATTTAGCTAACCAAATTACTACAAGTGATCCAACCTGGCTAAACAGTTTGTTCAAAGGTTAAAGCTTTGCCTCTTGCCTAAAGGAACTCTGTAAAATAAGCTTGTTTATTCTATTAGTAATAGTTGTATTGTTAGTGTTTTTACCCTGCATACTCCAGTGTATAAAAAAATAATGAGCAAAACAGTTTCTAACATTTTTAGTTGTTCAACAAAACGAGGGAGATGTTGGGGAGGGAATAGCAAAATCTTATGAGTGCCTAGCAAGTAATTCTAAAACAATAAATGAAATAAAAAATGTTAGCAGTATTTAATACAGCTGCATCCCTGGGCAGCCTCTGGAATTCCTGGCTCTCGGTTTCAGGAGTTTTTAGGGACATCTGCTGGGGTCACAGCTCTCCTGGTGCTGAAGGAAGCCCAGGGCTTTATCAGCACTCTGCTGGTGTCCCTGTCACCTGCAGGCCTGGGGACAAAAGGAGCTTTAGAGGAATCGGAGTGTGGGAGGGCTGCTGGCTGGGCCTCTCCAGGGGACAATCCCAGCGTTTTACGAGAGAGCCCCTGGGGTCCCACAGTGTCTGTGTGGGGACATTTGCTTTCCCCCAGCCTGCCCCCACTGCCCTGGCTGGGTGTCCCAGGGTCCCCAGGGCAGGCTCTTGGGGGCACTGATGCAGAGGGACAGCAGGCAGCACTTCCTCGAGAGCAGCTGGCACTGGTAGAGAGGGCAATTCAAGGACACTTGTGCTTTCTAGGTAGCACAGAGTGCCAGGACTTGGGCTTTGTTCAAAACCAGCTTTCCTGTGTGTGCTTCGAGTGCTTCCAGAGCAGAAGGGAGCCAGGGAGTGAATCAGGCAGGATGGGGTGAGGGTGAGCAGCTGGAGGAGGCCTGAGCCCCCCTGCTGCACTGGGAGCTGATGTGAGTGAGATGTGGATTTGGGAGAGCTCCCTCTGGCCCTGGTGAGTGCCAGGGCCCTGAAAGCTCCTGAGAGCTGGAGCCAGAGCCCAGCCCAGCAGGGCTGTGCCAGTGCCAGTGCCAGCTGAGCCCAGCTCAGCAGGGCTGTGCCAGTGCCAGTGCCAGCTGTGCCCAGCTCAGCAAGGCTGTGCCAGTGCCAGTGCCAGCTGAGCCCAGCTCAGCAGGGCTGTGCCAGTGCCAGTTCCAGCTGAGCCCAGCCCAGCAGGGCTGTGCCAATGCCAGTGCCAGTGCCAGCTGAGCCCAGCTCAGCAGGGCTGTGCCAGTGCCAGTTCCAGCTGAGCCCAGCCCAGCAGGGCTGTGCCAATGCCAGTGCCAGTGCCAGCTGAGCCCAGCCCAGCAGGGCTGTGCCAGTGCCAGTGCCAGCTGAGCCCAGCTCAGCAGGGCTGTGCCAGTGCCAGTGCCAGTGCCAGCTGAGCCCAGCTCAGCAGGGCTGTGCCAGTGCCAGTGCCAGTGCCAGCTGTGCCCAGCTCAGCAGGGCTGTGCCAGTGCCAGTTCCAGCTGAGCCCAGCTCAGCAGGGCTGTGCCAGTGCCAGTGCCAGCTGAGCCCAGCTCAGCAGGGCTGTGCCAGTGCCAGTGCTAGTGCCAGCTGAGCCCAGCTCAGCAGGGCTGTGCCAGTGCCAGTGCCAGCTGTGCCCAGCTCAGCAGGGCTGTGCCAGTGCCAGTGCCAGCTGTGCCCAGCCCAGCAGGGCTGTGCCAGTGCCAGTTCCAGCTGAGCCCAGCTCAGCAGGGCTGTGCCAGTGCCAGTGCCAGCTGTGCCCAGCCCAGCAGGGCTGTGCCAGTGCCAGTGCCAGCTGAGCCCAGCTCAGCAGGGCTGTGCCAGTGCCAGTGCCAGCTGTGCCCAGCCCAGCAGGGGCTGTGCCAGTGCCAGTGCCAGCTGAGCCCAGCTCAGCAGGGCTGTGCCAGTGCCAGTGCTAGCTGTGCTCAGCCCAGCAGGGCTGTGCCAGTGCCAGTGCCAGTCCCAGCTGTGCCCAGCTCAGCAGGGCTGTGCCAGTGCCAGTGCCAGCTGTGCCCAGCTCAGCAGGGCTGTGCCAGTGCCAGTGCCAGTGCCAGCTGTGCCCAGCCCAGCAGGGCTGTGCCAGTGCCAGTCTCTTAGCTGAGCCCAGCTCAGCAGGGCTTGTGCCAGTGCCAGCTGTGCCCCCTGCCTCAGCAGGGCTGTGCCAGTGCCAGTGCCAGTCCCAGCTGTGCCCAGCTCAGCAGGGCTGTGCCAGTGCCAGTGCCAGTCCCAGCTGAGCCCAGCCCAGCAGGGCTGTGCCAGTGCCAGCTGTGCCCCGCTCAGCAGGGCTGTGCCAGTGCCAGTGCCAGTCCCAGCTGTGCCCAGCTCAGCAGGGCTGTGCCATGCCAGTGCCAGTGCCAGCTGAGCCCAGCTCAGCAGGGCTGTGCCAGTGCCAGTGCCAGTTCCAGCTGAGCCCAGCCCAGCAGGGCTGTGCCAGTGCCAGTGCCAGTCCCAGCTGAGCCCAGCCCAGCAGGGCTGTGCCAGTGCCAGTGCCAGTTCCAGTTCCAGCTGAGCCCAGCTCAGCAGGGCTGTGCCAGTGCCAGTCCCAGCTGTGCCCAGCTCAGCTGCCATCCTGCCCCAGCTGCAGTGGTGCTGTGGGGCTCTGGGAGGGCATCACACCTTCAGCACAAACGAACTCACAGCTCTGAGTGGTGCTTTTATTTTTTCTTTCCACTGTTCTGGTGGCTGGGCTCACTCAAGGGGCTCCTGCTGCCAGGGGAGTTGGTGCTCTGGCTTTGGTTCCCAAAGCTGTGCTGGTGCCCTGGGTGGTGTCAGTGCCCTGGGATGCCATGGGGGTGCCTCTGGGGATGCTCTGGGGGTGTTCTGGGTGGTGTCAGTGCCCTGGGGATGCCTCTAGGGATGCCCTGGGGGTGCTCTGGGTGGTGTCAGTGCCCCTGGGGATGCCCTGGGGGTGCTCTGGTGGTGTGCCAGTGCCCTGGGATGCCCAGGGGTGCTCTTGGGGGTACCTGTGTGGTGTCAGTGCTCTGGGGATGCTCTGGGGGTGTTCTGGGTGGTGTCAGTGCCCTGGGGATGCCCTGGGGTGCTCTGGGTGGTGTCAGTGCCCTGGGGGTGCTCTGGGGATGCCATGGGGATGCTCTAGGGATGCCCTGGGGGTGCTCTGTGTGCTGTCAGTGCCCTGGGGATGCCCCCAGGAGTGCTCTGGGTGCTGTCAGCGCCCCGGGGTGCCCCGGGTGCCACCCCCGTGTCTCCTCTCCCCAGGGGTGCAGCGGCAGGCCGTGCACTGTGTGGAGAGGCTGGCAGGGCTGGTGGAGGAGCGATTCTGCGACGCGCTGACCCGTCCCGACGACCGGCAGCGAGCCTGCAGCGAGGAGCCCTGCCCGGCCCGGTGAGAGAGAGAGAGAGAGAGGGAGAGAGAGAGAGCTGCCCCTCCCTGTCGCTGTCCCTGCCCCTGTGCTGGTCCCTACAGCACGCTGAGCCCTGAGCTGAGCCCCACAGAAGGTCCCATCCCAGCAGGATGCTCCTCTCTGCCCCTGTGCCCATGAAACCCTGGCACAGCTGGGCACTGCCCCATCCCTGACCCTGTCTGAGCTCCCACACCTGGGGCTGGCACGTTTGGGATCCTCCTTTCCCCATGGCCCCACACGATGGGTATGGGGTGGGATGGATCCTGGGGCACAGCTGCTTGCTCTGACTGAGATTTTTTTTCCTTTCCTCTTTTCTCTTTCCCTTTCCCATTCCCCTTTTCCATTCTCCTCTCCCCTTTCCCCTTTCCCCTTTTCCCTCTCTCTTTCCCCTTTTTCCCTATCCCTATCCCTTTTCCCTATCTTTTTGCTTTTCCTTTTCCCCTGTCCCCTCTCCCTTCCCTTTCACTCTCCCCCTTCCCCCTCTCCTTTCCCCCTTTACCCTCTCCCTGTCCCCATCCCCATGCCCCCTGTCCCCCTGTCCCCTCTCCCCCATCCCCTTTTTACCCCCGTCCCTGTCCCATGCCCTGTCCCTGTCCCCTGTCCCTGTTCCCTCTCCCCATCCCCATGCCCTGTTCCTGTCCCCTGTCCCCATCCCCTTTTACCCTCTCCCCTGTCCCCATGCCCTGTCCCTGTCCCCTGTCCCTCATCCCCCTTTTACTCCTCTCCCCGTCCCCATGCCCCGTCCCTGTCCCCATCCCTCTGTCCCTGTCCCCAGGTGGTGGGTGGGCGAGTGGCAGCCGTGCTCAGCCTCCTGTGGGGGGGCAGGGCAGATGAAGAGGACGGTGCTGTGCATCCAGAGCGTGGGGCTGGACGAGCAGCGAGCCCTGCAGCCGGCACACTGCCAGCACCTGCCCCGGCCCCAGGCCACCACGCCCTGCCCCCCCCAGCGCCCCTGTCCCTCCCCCTGGGCCGTGGGCAACTGGTCCGAGGTGAGAGGGGACGTGCCGGGGGTGGGAGCTGGGACTGTGGAGCTGGGAGCTGTGCTCCTGTTCCCAGGAAATCCATGGCTGTGTCCCCCAGGGGTGGGAATCCCATTGCTTGGAGGGCTGGGGGGGTGAGGAAGGAGCTCTGTCCAGATTAACTCTGCCCAGATTAACTCTGGCATCTTAACTCTGCCCCAGATTAACTCTGGAAGTTTAGCTCTGCCCCAGTTCAACTCTGCAGTTTAACTCTACCCCAGTTTAACTCTGCCCCAGTTTAACTCTGGAAGTTTAACTCTGCCCCAGTTTAACTCTGCAGTTTAACTCTGCCCAGTTCAACTCTGGCAGTTTAACTCTACCCCAGTTTAACTCTGGCAGTTTAATTCTGCCCAGTTTAACTCTACCCCAGTTTAACTCTGCAGTTTAACTCCGGCAGTTTACCCCAGTTTAACTCTGGGCAGTTTAACTCTGGCAGTTTACCCCAGTTTAACTCAGGCAGTTTAACTCTGAGCAGTTTAACTCTACCCCAGTTTAACTCTGGCAGTTTAGCCCTCCCCCAGTTTAACTTTGGGCAGTTTAACTCTGCTCCAGTTTAACTCTGAGCAGTTTAACTCTACCCCAGTTTAACTCTGAGCAGTTTAACTCTGCTCCAGTTTAACTCTGAGCAGTTTAACTCTACCCCAATTTAGCTCTGGCAGTTTAACTCTACCCCAGTTTAACTCTGCCAGTTTAATTCTGCCCCAGTTTAACCCTGCCCCAGTTTAACTGGCACAAAGAGGGCAGAAATGAGGTTTTTCAGCTGGACATGGCTTGGGACAGCCTGGTGCAGTGGGAGGTGTCCCTGCCCAGGGCAGGGGCTGGAGCTGCACAATCCCCAAGGCCCTTCCAACCCAAATAATTCCACGGGGTGATTAATGGTGGCACTCTGTGGAGCCTTGATTTATTTTTGTGTTTGTGTGAATCAGCTTAACCACAGGCTGAGGGTTTCAACCAGAAAATGATAACTCCTGGCTTAAGCAGCCCTGCCAGAAGTGTTCAGGGTGAAGAGAAATATCAGGAGAGAAAGGAGAGAGCCTGGGAACTGAGCTTGTTGCTAAGGAACAAATGGAACCAAATGTGAGCAGGGAGTTTGGAGGCTAGATGAGAGCGAGTTGGAAATATTTTTTTAGGGGCCCACAAAAGCCACAATGAAGGGCTGAGAAAGATGGATGCAATGGTTTGAGGGGAAATTATGGCTCATTGGTGGGTCAGTGCTGGGCAGGGCCAGCCCCAGCCCCTCACTGCTGTCCCTCTGTGGTGTTGGCACCAGTGCATTTGTGAGCCCAGCAGAAATGTGTGCTTGGGAATTTGAGGTTCTGCCCTTGAATTTAAAGGGAGAGCCCTCCTTCCATCTCCCACCACCACCATAATTAGGGGAATTGAGGGGCTTTGAAGCTTCCCCAGAGCTGTGCTCAGCAGTGGCAGCAGGGTGGGGCAGCTCTGCCCCTGCAGAGGAGCAGTGTGGCACTGGAGCACCTGGCCCTGCCCCAGGGGCTCTCTGGGCTCTGGGGTCCCACAGCTGCTTCACTCAGTGCCTCAGGAGCACTGTGCACCCAGCTCCAAGGCCTTTCCAGATCAGCTGGTGCTGGCAGCAGGCTGGCTTGTTGCTCTTCAGCTGCCAGGTGGGATGCTGTGCCCTGGCAGGAGCACACCCTGCTGTGCCAGCCAGCCCTGATGCCTGCTGCCCAAGGCTGAGCCCTCTGCCAGCTCAGTGTGCTCCCACACAGGGTCCTGGCAGCCCTCACTCCTTATCTGTGTCCCAAGGGCTCTCCTGATAGCCCAGCCTTGGGGAATAACCTCCCTGCCTCCTTCCCCTGCAAGTGCTGTGGTACCTGGGGTTATCTCCTGCATGGAGCTGGAGGCTTTGCTGGGAGGTTCAGCCTGCTGGGAGTGGATCTGTGTTTCCCCTGCTTTGGAGCAGCTCCTCAGCCCTCTCTCAGGTGCTGCTGTGTGGGAATGTTTGGCCATGTGGTCTAACAGAATCCTGGAATGCTCTGGGGTGGAAGGACCTTAAATCTCAGCTGGTTCCACCCCCCTGCCATGGGCAGGGACACCTTTCTCAAGTCCTGGTTGTTCCAAGCCCCAAATGCAGCAGAAAATGCTGCTGTTCTCCCTCCCAGTGTCTTGGTTTGTTTTGTTCTGCCCCGTGTCAAAGAGCCCATTATGGGGGCTTGGTGTGTCCCCAGCAGAATCCCTCCTGACCTTTGCTTTTTGCCTACTCAGACAACACCCATGTTGTTATTCCCTGCTCCAAAGAATGCTCTTCTGGAAGAAGAGATGCAATTCATGGCAATAGGTCACAGCAAAGGCCCATTAGATCATCTCACCCCTGCCCTTCCCAGCTCCATGCCCAAGGAAAGCTGCTCCTGGCTGGAGTGCAGGTCAGGGATCACCCTGAGCAAAGTGGCCACAGCACCAGCCCTGCTCTGGGCCCCAGAGTCAGTGAGCCACGGGTCTCTCTAAATTATTCAGAGAGTACAGAAATTAAATTAAAGCCTTTAGATAAATTAAAGTATATTAAACCACTCACACATAAAGTAAACATTTAAGTAGAAGTAAGTTAGTAAGTTTTAAAGTGAGTTCTAATACTTTTAGTAGGCAAAAGGTTTTAAGTGCCACAGTAGTAGTTCAAGTTCTAGTGAAAGTTAAAAACAAACTAACATCTTCAGCAAGAGGCTCCAAGCCCACAGTTGTAGACAAAACTTAAACATAATAGAGCTATAGTAAAAATATTGCTTACATTTTCCTAGTAAAATACGTTGTATGCATAGTCGTATATGTAACCTAGCATGCTAAAAAACTAAAATTTAAGTTAAAAAGTAACAGAGAAAAGTTGGGCACTGATGCTCTGCTGCCCAGGGCGGGGGCTGGCAGTGGCAGAGCCCTGTGCCCAGAGCAGAGTGGCGCAGGCACAGGGGCCCGGTGAGGGCACAGCCCCCCTGGCAGCCGTGCCCACAGCCGTGTCCCTCTGTCCGCAGTGCTCCGTGAGCTGCGGCAATGGCACCCAGCGGCGCGCCGTGAGCTGCGGCGCCGGGGCCGCCTGCGACCCTGCCCGGAGACCCAGCCCCGCCCGGCCCTGCGCCCGGCCCCGCTGCCCCCAGGGCTGGGACGGCCCCGACTGGTCCGGCAGCGGCTCCTCCAGCAGGGAGGTGTTCAACGAGATCCACTTCATCCCCAGCAAGCACGTCCCCGACCTGAGCCCCCTGGTCCCAAACGCGCCCCAGCCCGGCGATGTCAACCTCATCACCGAGGAGGATTTCTCAGCCAGGAAAGGAAATGTCTTTGTGGATGATTTTTACTATGATTATAACTTCATCAACTTCCACGAGGATCTGTCCTACTACCCGTCCGCGGAGAAGGAGAGCAAAGGGCAGGAGGCCAAGCCAGAGCTGAGCACGGGGGGCCCCGGGGAGGTGCCCACCGAGCTGGGAGGGGACAGCCAGCAGCAGCCAGGCCCCGGGGAGGAGAGCACCTCTGCTCCTGGCCATGGGCCGCGCCCAGAGCCCGGGGCTTGGGCCACCAGTGACCTCCTGAGCGTGGCCCCCGAGGATGTGGGGTCAGCCACGGCCAGATCCAGCGCCCCTGGCTTTTTGGGGGAGGAGGATGCAGTGCTTGTGCCCCGCTCTGAGCAGCGTGAACCCACCCAGGAGCTCCGCGGAGTCAGCTGACTCTGCAAGCCCTGCCCACCGGGATGGACCCCCACCGAAGCTGAGCCCAGCAGGAGCAGCCTTGGGCAGCATCCCCCAGGCCATGGCCCCACTCCCTGGGGTCCCCAGGCAGCTGCTGCAGTGCCCATGGGCTGGGGCAGTGCCACTGGGGCTGTGCCCCACGGACACGCGAGCACAGAGGGACAGGGCACGGCCAGCTCTGCAGGGACAGGCCACCAGGACTGCAGGGAAACGGCTCTGGCCAGCACCAGTGACACCGAGGGTGCAGCCCCGCAGCCCCCCGGGCAGCAGGGCTGGGCAGGGGGGCCACAGGGGGTGCTGGACACGCAGGCAGGTGGGCAAGCCCATGGCATGGACAGGGCACACCTTGCCTTGCCCACCCCTCCGGGCTGGGAGGGGGCAGGGAGTGCTGGCAGCCCCCAGCCTGCCCTGAGTCCCCCTCCTGTGGGTGCTGACGGGGCTCCTGTGGGACAGGGAGGGCAGCAGCCAGGGCTCTCCACACCCCCACAGCCCCCCACCTCACCCCCCCTGGGTGGCCACAACAGCCCCTCCAGTGTCTCCTTGTTCCCCGCCATGGCCGGGCCAGCCACCCAGCTCACCTCCAGGGGCCCTCAGCCAGCAGCATGGCTCTGGCCCCCAGCCCCTGCCCACAGCCCCAGCTCATGGCCCACCTGCCCACAGAGCAGGGGAATGGGGACACAGGGGGGTGTCCCAGCACCAGGATCCAGCATGGACTCTGCTCAGCATCACTGCAGCGTAGGGAGCTCCTCAGCAGGGCCACCCCCCAGGGACAGGGCCACCCCCAGGGACAGGGACACCCCCCAGGGACAAGGACACCCCCCAGGACAGGGCCACCCCCAGGGACATCAGCCAGGGAGCCCCTCACCATGGACACCCCCCAGGGACATCTGCCTCCAGTGATGGGGGCACGAGTTGTCCCAGCCCCTCCCTTTGTCACCCCCACTCTGGGAGAAGAGGCTGGAGGAAGAGGAGGAGGAGGAAGAGGAAGAGGAGGAGGAGGAGGAGGAGGAGGCTCTGCTTCCACCATCAGCCACTGCCAAGCCCAGCTGGGAGGTCGGGAACTGGAGTGAGGTACGCGGTGAGTGCCATGAACAGTGTGACGGGTCCTGTCCCTGTCCTGGCTGCTCATTAGTGCTAATGAAGAAAGAGCTGGTAAACCAGTGCTACAGGCACCCCCCAGCCCCAGGGTGCTGCCCCTTTCCCCCATGTTTTGGGGAGCTGTGGCCATGGAATCCTGCTGGGAGCAAACACTGAGCGGGGACAGGAAGGGTTAATCCCACCCAGAGCAGAACCAACTGCAATGGGCAATGGAGGAGCTGTTCCTCCTCCTCCTCCCCTGGGCTGAGCAGTGCCTGCTGTGGGGATTCCTAGAGGGGAAAGGTTCCCTCCCCACATCGTCCCACAGCCCCAGCTCACCCAGCACCTCCCAGTGCCCATGGCAGAGGCAGGAGCTGAGCCAGGGACCCTCCTGCTGGGTCAGCAGGGTCCTTCCCTGGCTGGGAGTGCAGCTGGGGTCAGGAGTGTGGGGTGGAGGGCATGGGGTCAGGGCTCTGGGGATGGGGTACAGCAGGGTCAGGGCTGTGGGATGGAGGCTCAGGGCTGCAGCACACTGGTTGCTCTCTTGCAGTGCTGTAGGATGGAGGGTCAGGGCTATTGGATGGAGGGTCAGAAGTATGGGATGGAGGGCCAGGGCTGTGGGATGCAGGCTCAGGGCTGTAGGATGGTGGCTCAGGGCTGTAGGATGCAGGCTCAGTGCTATGGGATGCAGGCTCAGGGCTATGGGATGCAGCACACAGGCTGCAGCACGCTGCTCGCTCTCTCGCAGTGCTGTGGGATGGAGGGTCAGGGCTGTAGGATGGTGGGTCAGGGCTGTAGGATGCAGGCTCAGGGCTGTAGGATGCAGGCTCAGGGTTATGGGATGCAGACCCAGGGCTGCAGCACGCTGCTCGCTCTCTCGCAGTGCTGTGGGATGCAGTGGGCTCAGGGCTGTGGGATGCAGGCTCAGGGACTGCTCAGGGTGCAGCACACAGGTTGCAGCACGCTGCTCGCCTTCTCTCGCAGTGCTGTAGGATGGTGGGTCAGGGCTGTAGGATGGTGGGTCAGGGCTGCAGCACGCTGCTCGCTCTCTCGCAGTGCTGTAGGATGGTGGCTCAGGGCTATGGGATGCAGGCCCAGGGCTGCAGCACGCTGCTCGCTCTCTCGCAGTGCTCGCCACGCATGCCTGGGCCGCCTGAGGCCCGCGCGCTGCAGCAGCGAACATGGCATGGGCTGCCGAGGCTCGACAGGCCCGCCCCCTGCCCGGGAGGTGCTCCCCTGAGACCCCCTGCTCGGCCTGGAGAGTGGGCAACTGGAGCAAGGTGAGGGGACGGGGGCTCCCCAAAACCCTGGGGCACGGAGGGTCCCCTAAAACTCCGCTGTGGACACGGCAAGTCCCTCCTGCTCTTGGGCAGGGCTCTTGCCTCGCGGCTCACACGGGTAAAGCTTTGCACTTGGCACGGGGTTTAAACTGCTCATCCCACAGTATTTTCATTTTTGCCTGCTCGTGGGCTGGTAAAAAGTCAGGAATTTGCAAAAGCTAACAAAGTGATTTGATGAAAGGCCGGTTGGGTGGGTGGCAGCCCCGCCTACGTGGTCTTGGAATGACACGTCTTTGAGAATCAATCCAAACCATTCTGTGCCGCTGTGATCTGCCAGGACAATGCCCTGGGCGCCTATGCCCTGCCAGGGGCTGTTCGCGAGTGGGTTGGGTGAATTCGGGTAGGTTTGGTGGTGGGGGAACAGCCCTCCTTGCTCTGGGTGGCGGCTGCTCCTTGGGGATCTTTACGCACAAAGGCAGTTCTTGTTCCAGCTGCTTTCAGAGGGTGCTGGTGCTGCACAGACTGTGCTCCTAGAGCTCCTGGAGTCTCTCCCCATTTTATTTCTGTGTCTCTCCCCATTTTCTTGCTGTGTCCCCATTTTGTCACTGTGTGTCTTTCCTCATTTTGTCGCTGTATCTCTCCCCATTTTGTCCCTTTGTCTCTCCCCATTTTGTCACTATGTCTCCATTTTGTCCCTCTGTCTCTCCCCATTTTGTCACTGTGTCTCCATTTTGTCCCTCTGTCTCTCCCCATTTTGTCCCTCTGTCTCTCCCCATTTTGGTGCTGTGTCCCCATTTTGTCGCTGTGTCTCTCCCCATTTTGTCGCTGTGTCTCTCCCCATTTTGTCGCTCTGTCCCTCCCCACTTTGCGCCTGTCCCTCGCAGTGCTCCAGGAGCTGCGGCGGGGGCACCAAGGTGCGGACGTGCAGTGCGTGGACACGCTGGGAGCAGCGGCTGCTGCGCGGCCGCTCCACTGTCGGCCGGGTTGGGCAGCCCCTCGGCAGAGCTGCCGTGGCCGGAGCCGGGCCTTGCCTGCCCCTGGTACACCTCGCCCTGGAGAGAGGTACCGCCTCGGCACAGCCCCCCGCACAGCCCCCTGCCCCAGGCTGCTGCAAAACCCCCAACGGCCAGCTCTGATATGGGGGCAGCACAGCTGCTCTGGGATTCCATCCCAGCCTCCTTCCCCGATTCCTTCCCAATGTCCCATCTGAATCTCCCCTTTTCCACCAATTCCTTCCCAATGTCCCATCTGAATCTCCCCTTTTCCACCGATTCCTTCCCAATGTCCCATCTGAATCTCCCCCTTTCCACCAATTCCTTCCCAATATCCCATCTAAATCTCCCCTTTTCCACCAATCCCTTCCCAATGTCCCATCTGAATCTCCCCTTTCCACCGATTCCCTTCCCCAATGTCCCATCTGAATCCTCCCTTTCCACCGGATCCCTTCCCCAATGTCCCATCTGAATCTCCCCCCTTTTCCACCGATTCCTTCCCAATGTCCCATCTGAATCTCCCCCTTTTCCACCAATCCCTTCCCAATGTCCCATCTGAATCTCCCCTTTTCCACCAATCCCTTCCCAATATCCCACCTAAATCTCCCCCTTTCCACTAATTCCTTCCCAATGTCCCATCTGAATCCTCCCTTTTCCACTGATCCCTTCCCAGTATCCCATCTAAATCTCCCCTTTTTTCACTGATTCCTCCTCAGTATCCCATCTAAATCTCCCCTTTTCACCAATTCCTTCCCAGTATCCCATATGAATCTCCCCTTTTCCACCAACTCCTTCCCTATATCCCATCTGAATCTCCCCCTTTCCACTACTTCCTTCCCAATATCCCACCTAAATCTCCCCCTTTCCACTAATTCCTTCCCAATGTCCCATCTGAATCTCCCCCTCCCACTCTGGAGCCACCCCCCGTGCGCTGTCCCTCCATCCCTTGTCCCCAGTCCCTCTGCAGCTCTCCTGAGCCCCTTTAGGCCCCGGGAGGGTCTCCAGGTGAGCCCCCCAGGTGTGCGCAAGAGGGCAGTAGGGGCTCCGCCCCCCAGCCCTGGGGGGGTTCCTTGTGCCCGCTTTGTCCCTCAGTGCTCGGAGCCCCAAGCGGCGGGGCTGCAGTAGGCGCTGCTGGTGACGCGGGTTCGAGCCCGGCGCTAGTGCAGGGAGACCGCCCTGCCCAGCAGCAGCCGGCCCCTGCAACAGGCAGCCCTGCAGCAGCTGGGTGGTGGGCTCCTGGGGCCAGGGTGAGTGCACTTCGCGGGCGGGGGTGCCAGCCGTGGTGCTCGGGCGCTGAGCCTCGCTGTGCCCCCGCAGTGCTCGGCTCCCTCGTGGAGGCGGGCGCCCGGGCGCCAGGTGCAGTGCATGGACACCAGGACGGGCGAGGCCCAGGACAGCAGCCGGTGTGACCACCAGCCCCGGCCAGAGAGCAGCCAGAAGTGCAACCCCCAGGAGTGCGAGAGCTCCCAGCCAGGTAAAAACCAGCCTGGGCAGTGGTGTGGGAAGGCTGGGGGAGTGGGTTGTGTAAGGCTGGCTTGGCTAATGGATAATTAAGTGGGAATGTTTTTAACTGTCTGTAATGTCCAGAGCATCCGTCCCCTCGGGGCCAAGCAGGGTTTTGCTGGCACGGGATGTGAGCTTGTTGGGGTCAGCAGGTCACCCAGCCCCTGGGACACTCCAGGGACCCTGGGGGCTGTGGGGTGAAGGGACCAGCCAGAGGCAACAGGGCACCCAGGAAAAGGCAGGCAGAGGGGAATGCCCAGGGATGGAGCTCTCAGGAAGCTGTTCAGTGCTAAAGTCCCAGAACCACAATAAACAAGCTGGGCCAGCATCAGAAAATTGAATAAAGGAGCAGTTCAGCATCTTCAGGTGTGTCTGAGCAGGTGCTCCAGGGAGCCAGCCCCATTTCAACCTGCTTGTCCCAGTGCTTGGCCACACCAGGGCACTCACTTGGCTTCTTCTCCCTCCTCCACTCACTGAGATACATCCCAAGCACAGGCAGTTCCCTGGGAGACAGAAATCTGGGGACTGCAAGGGTTAACAGCACTTGCAGAAAAGCACTATAATGAGGGATTAGATGTCACTGATACCAGCGTGTCAGTCACTTACCAGCTTTATCTTTTCAATGTATCTGTGCAGAAGAAAAGCTCTTTTCTGCCCAGAAAGGATTGTTGGAGCTCCAGGAGCTTTGCTGGACAAAGGGAGGGCTGAGAGATGGGGCAGGGGGGCAGCAGTGGCTGGTTCCTGGGTGGAGGAGCCAAATCCACATCCCTGGGGTCCCCTCTGCAGCCTGGGACACCCCTCCCAGCCCTGCAGCTGCTTTTATTTATCCATCCCATGGCCAATGTGCTCCTCCTGACACCTATTCCAGAGCAGGCAGGCTTTGCTTAACTGGGGTTTGGGCACTGGCACTAATGGCCAGTTTTTATATGAAGTTTTTAGCCATTAATCTGCTCCTTTCTGGCCACTGTTTTTATGTGGTTTTGGCCATTAATCTGCTCCTTTCTGGCCACTGTTTTTATGTGGTTTTGGCCATTAATCTGCTCCTTTCTGGAGCCCTTGCAGGGCCATGGGGCACTCCAGCATTTAGGAAATGATGAGTCAGCCCTGCTCAAGACATGCTTTGTGGTTCTGGCTGTTTTGGTCAGGGGAGAATTTCCGTGCCAGGCTTGGTGATGAGAGCAGTGGAGCCAAGGCTGGACCAGAATAACCACTGAGATGAGTAGGAAGCACACAAATAAATGGTAAAATCCTGGATCAAAAATGACATAAATGCTCTGGCTGCAGCTCAGGGCAGGAAACGCCTCTTGGAAATACAAATGTTTCCAGCCAGAGCATGAAGGGGAACAAAACTTTCACATGGCAGGAAATCCCAGATGTGTGAGTGCACAGGCAAAGGCTCCCAGAAAGACATAAATGTAACTCCAGCCTTTTCCTGTGCTCTAAGGGATCTTTACTGCACAGGATGGATTCAGGCTGGAGCAATCCCTGTTTTTGTGAGGAGCACAAGGAGATTTTCTCCCTCCTCTGGCATGAGCAGAACCAGGGCTGGGCCTGTCAGTGGTCATGTCCTCACTGCACACAAAAGTGCCAATAACCCCAGTAGGGCTTGAATGTTCAAACCATTATCAGATGGATTTTGAGCAGAGATGGAACAGATGAAGCAAAAACAAACATCTCACAGCAATCAGCTCCTCAATTAAAGGAGGATTAATTAGAGCCAGAGTCCTGGGCTGTTGCCAGGTTATAAATTAATTAATTGAAGATTCCACCAAAGCTATTTTTGAGTGTGGCTGTTGCCTTACAGCTGCAGCCAGCTGTGAGTGTGTCCTTGGATGGCTCCTGGGAGTTCAGAGCCATGGGCACCCCAGTGATGCTCCAGAGGCTGGGGATGTTTCTCTGGGAGTTGTTTATGGTGTCTTGGAAAGGAAATCGTGAGCCCCAGGTCTGCATGAGGGCCTGGAGAAACCTGCAGCAGTTTGAGATAGATTTCAGTCAGAAAAGTCCCCGTTTGCCAGCTCGTTATCCAGGGCTGGCTGCACTTCCAGTTGCCACAAGATTAATTGGCAATTAAACGTGGTGCTCCTGCTTGCTCTGGGCAAGGAAATGGAATTGCTGTGATTCTGCAAGTCACAGAGTTCACCCACAAGGGATCCATGTGGGAAATAATTGCAGCAAATCCCAATTTTCTCCGTCATTTGAGCGTGTGAGTCCCTGTGCAAGTGGTGAGGCCGAGGTGCTGCTGAGTGAGGCATGGAGAGCAATTAATTAACTGCCACTAACAACAGCAGTCAGTGGGAAAGGGATGCTCCAGAAAGGACTCCCCTGTTTTGATAAAAATACAGGAGAAAGATGCTGCCTCGCAGCAGGGCTGGCACCTGAAAAACTGGGGGTTTGTGGGATTCTCCCACTTTTCCCAGCTGTGGTTGTGTCAGTGCCAGCCTGTGCAGTCCTGATGCATCCCATCCATCCCATTATCCCATCCCATTATCCCATCCCATTATCCCATCCCATTATCCCATCCCATCCCATTATCCCATCCCATTATCCCATTATCCCATCCCA